>CAUYRH010086428.1:0-22980 GCA_963574655.1 Perodicticus potto | reverse complement strand
GGAGGGTTCCAGGATTTTACTCGTGAATGATGTATGCAGGAATCGACTCCTATAACTTTAACAGCTGTAGAAGAAGACAAGATAACAGGAAAGGGGACTTCCCAAGTTGGGGTTAGGGAAGGCGAAAATAAAAAGAAAATGCCATGAAGGCTATGTTAAACAGTTTGATGGAAACATTTCAGATTGTATATGAAACCAGCACATTATACCCCTTGATTGCACTAATGTACGCAGCTGTGATTTAATAAAAAAATAAAGAAAGAAAAGAAAAGAAATGAGATTGAAGGTGCTCTGAGCAAGAAGATGTCATGTCACATTTGCTCTTTTTATGACAAATCCAGAGTCCCAAGATAATAATTATTTTTAGAAATAGAGGGAAGTAATTGTAATTTTATACTTTAAAGGGAAGAACAAAATATTTAATTTTTAGAAATAAAATGATAAGGCAGTACCAGGAGGTAGACGTGGGCAGGAAATGCTCCTGAACCTCTAATCTGAATCATATGAATAACAGAAAATCTCACATCCCTTTGGATTTCACAGACTCAGGGAAATGTGAAATATTTGACATTTTCACCTTCGTATTTTTCACACATAAAAGAGACACCTTTCAAGGCTAAGCAGAGAATTTTCTCTTCCTGTTGAGAGCTAATTTTGCAACTCAAAGGACAAATAAGGGAAAATGATGCTTTAGAATTTTCTGAAATGCCACAGCTCACATGCTGTAAAACTCTCCTTTCCCCGGGTATGTCTGCGGGTGGCCTGAAATCAGTCTTAGCTGTTGAACTGCTGAGAATTTAAAACTTATCCCTTTTAACTGGTCTACCACATATGTGAAAATCAGAGTAGGTGTAAAAATTTTGCACTGACATAAATTCTTTCAAGCTTACACGATTACTTGTTACTTTAGTTCTAATTAGCTAAAATTAGCCTCCTTTTTCTCTTTTTTCAATGAAACTATGTAAAGTTTTAATTGGGCAGCAGCTATGTCATTCACTCTGGTTTTGGCCCCTCATAAAATGAAAGCCAAAGTGATTCTTACATCTATGTATTGCTATTTTTTGAAAATAAATTCAAGGATAAGTTGGAGCTGAAATTTGTGGTCTATAAGATATTGAAGATAGAAAATTTGCTGCATTTCTGGGGAAGATTGAGGTACTGTAGGAGCCTGGAAAGCACTCAGGGAAACGGTGAAAAAGAGCTAGAGAATTCTTGAAGGCCATTGACACTAGGGAGAGGGGTACAGATTTTAAACATTAGTCAAGAGGACACGGGATTGAGGAAAGGGTATGATATGATTAGTGTTTTGTTATTGAGGAGAACGTTCATTTTCCTTTTATTAAGTCAAGTACACATAGATCATAAATATATTTATGCATTTGTGGGGTACAATGTGTTGATTTTTTTATACAATTTGGAGTGCTTACATCAAACTAATTAATACAGCTTTCACCTCATTTACTTGATTATTGAGCTAAGACATTGATGTTCTATACTTGATAGATTTAACTTGTGCCCTTGCAATAGGCTCCATAGGTGTGATCCCACCGTTTAGCCTCCCTGAGAGCATTTTGATGGCTGTGTAGAGAATAGAATATAAAGGGGAGAAACAAGGACTGGGAAACTACTGCGTAAGTACTGGAACATCCCTGCTGGATTCAGCCGGACCCCCTGTGAAATACCAGTCAAGCAAGTGTTAAGTTCCAACCCCTCCTCTTATTTCTTTCTGGAATTAAGTACCAGGCACATCATCCCCCCATGGAGGTACCAGCCCCAGCTGGGAGCACCTGCCCCTCAGAGCTCTGCGGCTCCAGCTCCATAGGGCCTCTCTCCTTCACTCTTGGGGTTCTCTCCCCAGAGGTCTGAACACCAAAATTACCAGTCTCTGGGGTCCGAGATTCCCTGTCTCCACCATTTTGTTTCCTTAGTCCTAATGGAGTTGTTTCCCACAGTATCATTTCTGGGTTATCTCAGGATCTTTTTGATTTTTCAGGACTTCAGAGACTGTGTGAGGGGATCTCTCTATTGCAACACCTGGTGTGTTTTCCATTTCCCTGGCTGAACCCTGAGTGGTCGAATAAGGGTGAGCAGGAGTGTTATCTATGTAGGTAACCTGGGAGGAACATCAAGGCATAAAGCCTTCCCATGGCCAGGGGAGACAAGTAGCAGGACGTGATTAGACGGCACACCTGATCAGGAGACATCGCGAGTGTTACGCTCGAGTAGAATTAGGGTGGGATTTTAATGTCATAGTAGGTGTCTCATTATATAGGAGCCAATCTGACTTCTATAACTTCCATCCTCCCAATAACTTCCTAAGGAGCATGCTGAGGAGACTAATTCTTAAAATGTGATAGTCTTTCAAAAAGTTCTCAAGGTATAACTTCCTGAGGTGGGCAATATAGAAGACCGTCTGCCATTGAGTACATGCGGGGCACAGCCAGTCTGTTGTTCTGTACAAGGAGGAGGTCAACTACGGAGGCTGTCCTGTCTCTGCAGACTCTCCAGCTTCCCCAGCAGGGTGAGTAGCCTCAGGGGCATCCAGGGAGACGTCTAGTAAGCACATGGATATAAGCCTCGCCAGGGCAACGTGAACTGGAGATACGTAATTTGAAGTCATCAGCATACAGATCACAGTTGAATTTCTGGGAATCACTGCAGTCACCTGGAATAAGGGCAGAGCGCGCGACTCTGGACTGAGGGTGCTTATGGCAACACATTAAAAGCAGCGATGCTTTGCATGATTCCCCAGGAGGGTTTCAGAGCTACACAAACCAATTCTCTTTCTGTCTGTCTCCCACTAATCATTTACTAATTTCAGTCTTTGTTCCCGGAATAAGTTACCCCCTGTTTTTCAGCAATAATTTGCTGAAAAGACAACACAGGATAATGGGTTAGGGAGAGGCTTCAGGTCTTGAAGTCTGGGGTTTGAATCACGTCTCTGTTAACTTTGTAGTTAGGGGTTCTCTAACCTCTAGGATCCCCTGGTTCTTCTCTGTGATATTAACAACGATAATACTTTCTTCTCAGGTTGTTGCAGTCATTTCGAATCACATAGCAAGCAGGTGTTGGACAGCAACTGAATATCAGTGACCGCTGGGTAGTCACTGTGGGTAGAGACAGACAGACAGACAGATAACCGGGTGAAGATAGAGCTGAGTGCGCAGAGAGGCAATACGGAATGCGTAGGGTCGGGGTAAGGAAGAGCAACAGAGAGGTCTGTCCTGTTTGAGCTCAGTCTTGAGGAACATATGGAGATTAGTTGAATGAATATATGATAGTAGAGTTATTTGGAATTGAATAATAAGTATTTAGAAAAGGAGTTAATTTTTTCCTCTTTGACTCTTTCTAGTCCTGGCTCAAAATTGAACTATTTCAGAAAGATTTTCTAAGCTCCCTGGCTGCCCCCTGGACTTGCTATTAGTCCTTTACCCTAATTCAATTAAGCACTTATACATTGCTTTTGTGGATAATTGCCTTTATATTTTAGTAGGTGTACCTATTTTATATTTTTAAGTAGAGAGAAAACTTATGTGGGAAAATTGTTTCTTTTTAGTGTTCTTTTGAAGTTTCATGGTGTTCAACATAGAGTGAACACTTTATAATTTTTTTCAGTTATTTTTATCATCTAAGTAACAGGCCAAGCACATTAATGAAAAAGCTATTACAAAATGATTCTTAATGAGTACTCATTTTGCTCTTGCAGTTCTGATCATAAAGTATCAAAACTAGTTGGTTGCAACGTGAAGACCTTTGGGTGTATTACAGGAGCAGTCTCCACAGTGAGGTAGGAAACAGCTGCATGGAGAAGTTTGGGATAAGAAAGTAATGACAACTTCTGTAGAATGCTCTCTCTATGGGTTTTGCTGTGAAGGTAGCAGGTGGACGTGGTGGGACTTAAGGAGAAATACAGGGATTAGGCATTATTTTTTCTTTTTTGAGACAGAGTCTCACTGTCATCCTGGATAGAGTGCCATGGAGTCATCGCTCACAGCAACATCAAACTCCCGGGCTTAAGTGATTCTCTTGCCTCAGCTTTCCAAGTAGCTGTGACTACTGGCAACTGCCACAATGCCTGGATATTTTTAGAGACGAGGTCTCACTCTGGCTCAGGCTGGTCTCGAACCTGTGAGCTCAGGCAATCCACTTGCCTCCGCCTCCCATGTACTAGGATTACAGGCGTGAGCCACCATACCTGGCAGGGATATTATTTTTTTCATGTAATAGGAAGACCCCAGAACATGTTTGTGTATTCTCTGATGCCCAGTGGAAAACAGGAAATTGATGACACAGGAGGAAGCCATGAGACCTTTAGCACACACCTTTTGTCTTACGTAAAATGCAGGATCTAAACTCGAAGAGAATCAAACTATTTTTAGTTTAAAAATTCTATAATTCCATATTCTTTATTCTTTTGGCTTTGGGTCTTTATCCTATAACTGTATATGTAACTTTATAGCCATTAGAGTGTAAATGTGGAATATAATTGCACTCCTAACAGAATATGAAGTGAACATATGATAGAATGTTACTCTGGTTTTATTATATTGATGGATGTATGTGTCTCGAATCATTAAAAATAAAATTGTTCTGCCCAGTGAAATCTGTAGGACATATAAAACAGGATAGGCTTTTTAGAATTGATTACTCAAGACATTTGAATCGAGGAGAAAAATATTTTCAGTAAGATCTACCTGGTAACTCAGGGAGGGGTCTTGTTAATGCCCCATGAGGGAGCATTGTGAGACCAGCTGATGTCCGCAAGAATCACTGGATGAGTTTTTATTTCATCACTCAAACATGGAGTGAGCGGTGTTCCTTACTCTTCAGGAAAGTATTTTCGTAATCTGTGGAAAGGGAAAGGTGGACTTCTTGACTCTAAGTTGAGGTATTTTTGTTTCATCCAAGGAATGTCTCACTCTATTGACAACTGGTGTCTTGTCTATACACTTTTTGTCTGGGTGACTCTACCTCCTGTACCACCTTAAAGAGCAGGAGGCTGACAGCGGTGTGTGCCCCTGAGACTCAAAGCAGATCTGCTTGGTCCTTGAAGAGAAAGGATGTTTTGTTTGTCTGATTCCTGTGGCCTCTTTCTGTTCTGTTTTGGAAACACTGATGGTTGCAGTGTGATAAAAACCACGCTCACCTTTGCCCCTGAGTTATGCTTCACAAAAGAGACTTGGTGCAAAGCGATCCTTAAAATGTTTTCACGTGACCAGTGGTTTCCGTTTGGAATCTGGGGCTGGTTTATGGAAGAGATGAGAAAAAAAATTTTCCTATCCTGGGGATTTTGTATGTTTTTCTCTCTCTTGGATTTTTCCCCTTAAAATGCGGTTGTGAAAAGCAGATGTTCAGGAAAGCTGCAAGTCTTGGAAATATTCATTATTGCGTGGTAATTCAATACCTCAGGATGGACACTGTCTTAGTAGCAAAATAGACCTTTTTTCTATGCTTACTGTGAAATGCTAGGCCATCGAACTGATGCAAAATAAGACTTTTAAATTTAGCCTCCCTTCGGATCCACTTATTGTTTAAAGAAATTGTGAAGTGCCAATTAAAAAGCTTTTTGTCTTTTGTAAATCAACTTCATACTTATTTTATTGAGTAGAGAGAACCAGATAAAAACATCAAAGTTATAGTTTATGATTTAAATATCGTAGAATAATACTATGGCGCTCTTCAAACCTTTCAGAGATGCCAACCTTGCTTCTAAAAGCAATGTCTAATGTCTGGCATGTTGGCACCATGTAGTAAATAGTCATTATAGCTGCTATTCTCATGTAGTATCATGGAGAACTAGAATGGCCCAGACATCAATTATAGTCCATTGATGTAACCCTGAACCTCATGTGAGGAGTTGCAAACATTCAGAGTTTGGATTCTTACCTAATAGAAGCATTCAAAATGCAGCATGTTTGTTCAAATCGTTGTTGTAGAGACAACAATGTGTTGAAACCTTTTTTTTCTGACATTTGCCTGTGTAAGACATATAACTTATTGCATTGACTTTATATTAAAGAAATAAATTTGAAACAAAGATTTTATTCTAGCAGAGGCTGGTATTCATAACTAGTTTCTTGAATACCAGACAGCTAATCAGTCATGGATATATTAGCAAGTTATTCATGATTTTCTTGTTTTCACTATAAAGTAAATAAAAAGAAGCCATTCGGCAGGGGTGTCATATGATATTATAATGATACAGTGCTGATAATAATTTCTACTGGGGAAATATAGTAGCTGTCTTTACTTTCACCAAAGTGGTAAATAAGCAGATTTCCATCTTATATAGATTCTCTCTTGTTTGTTACTTTCTGAAAGTTGCTTTGAAAGTTAATTAGAACTGTATAAAATGTAGCCAGCATTCCATTTCCTAAGAACAGTGCACAATTGGGGAATACTTAATCAGAAGGCAGAATGTTTATTTCACTGCTTAGATTTAGCAGTGTACCCCTACAATGGCAACCTGGTCTTTTTGAGTGTGCCAGCCTCCCTCCCGCCATTTAATCTTAAATTTGTGAACTGAACATTGTGGTTATCCACTGCTGAATGTTGAGACCTGATTCTCGTCTCTAATTTAAGCAATATTATGTTGGCTATTTGTGTAATGCATAACAGTCAAGACAGTGCCTTCTCCCAGAATATGTTCACTTAGTGATCCATCACCTGATTTTACTAATCAACCAAATTTATTGTAATGTAGAGATAGTCCCATTTATAATCATAATCATCCTATATTATATTATCAAAATACAGTAAAAGAGTTTCAGGCTGAATTATCAATCATTCTTTTAGATGCTACAGAAAAATGAGAGCTGTACGCCTTCCATGCCACAGGCTGAGGAGCACTGCAGGGAAGTTGTCAGGGAAGGGAAGGGACTGCCATGACCAGTGGAAGGAGAGACAACTGCAGTTACAGAGGCAAAAGAAATAGCCACAAAGGCACAGGGTGAGCGAGCTGTGTGGGTCTGAATTTATAGGGTGATCAATCTTAACCTTTTGACAGATGTCACTCTTGAGTATTTGATTGAAATTGTAATCAATCCCTTAACAAAAACAAATATGCACATACACAAAATTGTTGCATAAAATTTCTAGCAGTTCTTAGATTTCTGCAAGTCTCAGGCTAAAAACTCCAACCAGGACCAGTAGGGCAGGAATTTCCAAGTTGGAAAAAAGGTAGAGATCATTACACTAACCTGGAAGGAATCTCAAAGGGACAAAGACTTTTAGATTTTGATAAGAGGAAAAGCAAAGCATTTGTGCAAGGCAAAATAATGGGATTAAAGCAATAATGGCAAAATTGAATATAAAATAGAACTGCAGAGAAATTATCAGGAAGATCTGTTATAGTAGGAGAATTAAAATATTGGGAAAATTGCTCAGAAAGACTGGAAGGTGTTCAGCATTCACTCTGAAGGAGATACCATTCTGATAGGTCTTGAGAATTCCTGGCTGCCTCTCAGAAGGTCCCCAGATGCTTGAGTTGCTGACAACAAAAGGATCAAAAAGGATGTGCCTGATCCTGCTGAAATGAGTTTAAAGGAAGTTAGAGATTTCATATCAGAAGACTTGAAGATCTACTCAGAAAGGAGAAATGGGGGCCTGGAGTTTATATTAAAAGGGAATTGTTGGGTCATGGATGAAAATGAGAAATTTCAAGTGACCTTCAGCTATTCAGTGCAAAGGCATTGTGGTGGGCACAGGATGGAGTTCTCAGTTGAACTGAGGGCAGGATGCATGGTTTAAACACCGTTTGGTTATGCCCTGATGATGATTTAGTAACATGAGAATCAAGAGACCCAAGTTCCTAACTCTGGATTTACGATGAGTAGAGTGAATTTGAGTTCAGTTATTTTACCTCTCCAGACTTGCTGTTCCTGTTTAGGAAAGGGCCAGAGGAGGCCCAATGGTGACTAAGATTCTTTCCAACTCCAGATATCTGTGAATACATATTGTGGTAATGACTGGAGAGAAGAGCCGTAACACATAACATTTTACTTATCAGAAAAGACGTCTCGCTTTCTGTCTTTTATGCTTTCTCTAATGCTTTTGGTATGTTAATTAGTAATTTTAAATAGATTAATATCATCTGTTTCTTGAGGTAGAATGACAGTTCTCCTAGGGAAATCTTGACAATTGGGTATTTCTATCAGCAGTTGAGAGTCAGTAATGTTAGTTAACACTTAAAAAAGCAAACACTGCATTTATTTACTCGGTTTGCTGTGTGGAAACTTACCACTGCCAGCTTCAGCCACAGAATGCTCTATAAGAAGCAATTGTGGTTTCCAGATGCGGGCAAGTGGATAGTGTTTTCCAAAGCTGCTTTGGGAAGCGTCTGAGGCGTTTCAGTACATTTTGCCTCTTGGCACAGTGAACCTGTTATGAATTCTCTGTGCCTGGCTGTCTGTCTTCTACCTCAATTATTACCTTCTTATTTTGGCAGACTGAAACAACTGGGAACATGCGTGGAATGGAAGAGCTGGTCCCAGTGGCCTCAGCAGTGCCTCGTGCCTTCTGCTGGGGAGATTCTTACAGAATGAGGCTAGAAGGGTCGCCTAGAGCATAAGATTGTATATCAAATCAGTACACCGTACCCCATAAATGCATCAATGTCCACAGTTATGATTTAATAAAGAAAACAACAACAACCACCACCACAACAAAAAAGATTGCAACCTTTGTACTAACCAAAAACATAGCTCTTTTTATTTCTTAACTAGAGTTGGGGATATCACAGGACCACTTAGTTTTTCCTAAGTGGCATAAATATTGTGCCAATAAGAAGTAAAGAATATTTATTTCATTATTTAAGGCCAACGTGGACTTTGTGTGTTGTATTTGGCAGGACATTGTCTAACCCACACCTTGTTATATCCACTCTGTTGGTCCAAGCTTATTTTCTAAACTCTACAAAATGGTTGTCCTGTTCTATTTTAAATAACAAAGAATTATTTGGGGTGGTATAATAGCATCTGGGGCCCTTTAATTCATTTGGTGGTGAAAATGTGGACTGGATGAATACTAAAAGGAATATGAATTCAGACTAAAATATGAGATGTGAAATTATTCTGCTTTCTATTGGACAGATATATTCACAGAACTTCCCATCGTGGGTTTTGTGGGTGTCTGGGGAATTGAATGTACAGAGTTATTTAACAGTACTTGTTACTCAAAATATATAAAGATTACTAACTCTAGTCCAATTGAATAAAAGTATTGACCTAACCAAAGCATTACTTATTTCTGATATCAGCAATGTATGACCCATAATCTCCATGGCATTCAGATCAGTCACCTTTGTTCAGAGGACACATGGCTCAGAATGTGGAGAAATAATTTGTTGAGTCCTGAACAGTTTCAAGAATAGGAGAGCATATCCAGAGGCCTCGGTGATATGTAACAGTGCTGGTGGCAGAATCTCAAGTGCAGAGATGTCTATATATTTTTTTCTAAAGGTATTTGTTTCTTTAATTTTTTATGATATAGTGGGTGCTACAGTATAAAGGCCAAGGGCAGAAGTCTCTTTTTCTTATGCCTAAGAGCAGGTCTGATGGCAACACTCAGATTTACTTAAAAACATTTAGCATATTTTGAAGAAGAGAGATTCATAATGTCATATTCAATACCATAACAGAGGAAAGAAATGTAATTTACTATGTGAAATAATATATGTGTTTCTATCTAAGCCATATAAAGTTATCCATCAATACCATCGCATTTATGGTATTTACTAGTAAAGTGTTATTTTTCTTCCCTTACCTAAAGTACCCATTATATTTTACCATTTATTTTCAAGTTGGTTTTTCTAATATTTTCAATATTTATCAAACATATTTTCTTTGTATGTTTTTCTCTTTTTATCATTCATGTTGTAACTATATTTTGTTAATGTAAACTTAGAAAAAATCTTAGAAAAAAATGCTTCCTCATATTAATATAGCTCTAGCTTTCTAATACTGAATATTGTTCAGTTATATTTATAGAGAATTAGCTCCCTTTTAAGGAAATTAAGGTTTTTTCTTTCTTTAGTATGGTTAGCAAATATGACATTATAAGTGACATTGTTCCAATTTTTAATAAGAAATTTTTATAATGTTATCAATTATTGAACACTTTTAATTATAATATTAAATTCAGTTGGAAAGTTACATAAGTGGAAACTGCAATACAGCAGGTGTTCTGAAGCTTCTGTTCCTGGCATTAATACTACAATATAATTACAATAGAATATCTCTTAATAGACTGTGGATGTGCCTTGAGTATTGTACAATGAGAACACAATTGTTAATAAACCTGAGAGCAAACAATTCGTGAGATGATAGTAGGGATTTCAATATAAATTCATTTAGTGTTCTATTGTGTTTCTGTTAGGAAGGGCAGCATTCAGAAGCAAAAATTACTTATCATTGAAGGATTTCATGGCAAAGTAAAACTGTTATATAATGTCTGTCTCTTTAGAAGAGGATGTCACTTCTTTTGGAGATAATGGAGAAATCATATCAGTATCTAGAAATCACATTTTTCTGTAAGAACAAAATGAACTCTTAACTCTTTCTCTCTGCTTAATCTCTTATAACATGGAATCTCTATATACCTATATAAGCTATAAATCTTCAAAATCATGTGAGTAAATATTTTATTTTCTGTTTTATAATATCTTTGAAAATTTCTTTGTACATAAAATGACAAAAAAAAAAACCAAGTCAGTGAATTGCTTCTACTGTAAATTATTTTAGAGTTTCATTTTTTTACATAGTCTTAAATTTTTTAAACTTAAAATTACCATCACTTTACTAAAGAATAAGTGTATTTTTGTACCTTTTAGCCAACTACTTTCCATTTCCACCTCCATCCTTCCCTTCCTAGCCTCTGTCAACTATCATTCGACTCTCTAATTTTATGGGATCCACATTTTTAGCTTTCACATGTGAGTAAAAACAAGCAATGTTAATCTTTCTGTGTCTGTTTTATTTAACTTAACATAAGGGTCTCTAGTTCCATCCATGTTGCTGCAAATTACAGGATTTTAATTTTCTATAGATAAATAGTATTCCATTATGTATATAGACCACGTTTCCTTTATCCATTTATCTATTGAGGGATACTTAGATGACTCTGTATCTTTGCTACTGTGGTGCTGCTGCAATAAACATGTGAGTGCTGAGGTCTCTTTAATATACTGATTCCTTTCTTTTGGATACACCAGCAGTGGGACCACTGGATCAGGTGGTAGTTTCATTTTGTTTTTTACAAGCTTGTAATGCCTGTAATGCCTATAGCACCTTCCACTTCCATCAACAGGGTATAAGCACTCTTCTTTCTTTATATCTTTGCCAGTATGATATGCAGTATTTTGTATTTTTGATAATGGACATTCTAACTGGGAGTGAGATGATAACATATTGTGGTTTTGCTTTGCATTGTCCTGATGGTTACTAATGAGCTTTTATTTCATATACCTGTTGGCCAATTGTATGTCTTCTTTGAGAAAATATATTCATGCCTTTTGCCCATTTTCAGTCAGATGATGCTGATGATGATTCGTACCACTGAGGTGTTTGAGCTCTTTATATATTTTGGTTATTAATCTCTTGTCAGATGGATAGTTTAGAAACATTTTCTCCCATCTTGTTGGTTGTTTCTTCGTTTTGTTTATTAGTTGTTCTTTTTGCTTGGTATAATGTCATTCATCTATTTTTGCTTTTGTTGCTTGTTTTGAGGTCTTACCTAAAAATCTTTGCTCAGACCAATGTCCTGCAATGTTTCCCCAATGTGTTCTTTTAGTTGTGTTATACTTTCAAGTCATAATTTTAAACCTCTAACCCATAATTATTTTTGATTTTATGTATGGTGAAAGAGGGGCATCTAGTTTCATTATTCTGCACCCTGATGCTCAGTTTTCCTAGCACCGTTTGTTAAAGAGACTGCCTCTTCATCAGTATGTGGTCTTGTCACAATTTTAATTTGTGTCCGCATTGATTATATTCATGTTGATCATGTTTTTCTCAACCAACAGATCTATGTGGAAATTAAGTTCTACTATTCTAGGTTGTATTTAACAAAATTTTCTGTAAGTATAATTTTTTAAAATTTCAGATTGATATAAGGGTACAAATAATTAGGTAACATTGCTTGTGTTTGTTAGGTAAAGTCAGTCCAAATTGTAGTTGAGCCCTTCACCCAGGAAGTATGCTGTATATCTCTAGACTGTGCCCATTAGGTGAGAGCACACCAAACTCCCTCCTTCCTCCCTGTTCCCTCACCCCTCTTCTTCCCCCCCATTTAAATCTAGTTGTGTTTTTCTCTCCTGTGGGTGTGTAGTTGTTCATCTGCTGGTTTCATTTTAGTACTGAATACACTGGATGCTTGCCTTTCAATTCTAGTGATACTTTACTTGGGAGGATGTTCTCCAATTCCATTCAGATAAATATGAAAGATGCTTTCATTTTTTATGGCTGAATAGTATTCCATGTTATAGATAAACCATAATTCATTTATACATTCTTGAGTTGATGGGAACTGTGTTGTTTCTATATCTTGGTGATTGTGAATTGAGCTGCATTAAACATTCTAGTGTAGATGTCCTTATGGTAAAATGATTTTTTTTCTTCTGGGTAGATACCCGGTAATGGGATTGCAGGATCAAATGGAAGACCCCACTGGCAATTGCAGCATCATCTACAATAAAGAAATGGGACTTAGTCAAGCTGAAAAGCTTCTGCAAAGCTAAGGACACAACAATTAAAGCTAATAGAGACTCTTTGAAATAAGAAAAGTTACCCGCATGTTAAAAATCTGACAAAGGCTTAATAGCCAGAATTCACAGAAAACTCAAACTAATCAACAGGAAAAGAAAACCTCAGTGAGAATAACCCCATCACAAAGTCCCAAACTATAGATGCTGGTGGAGAGAAGGGAACACTTGTGCACCATTGGTTTGATTGAAAACTAATATATCCTTTTGGAAAGAAGTATGGAGAATCCTCAAAGAGCTAAAAGTAGACCTTCCATTTGATCTTGCAATGTCTGTAAGTGAGAAACTTGACTGTCATCCAACAATCCCTTTATATGTAACCAACCCCTCAAATTTGTTGCCATCACCTCTCCTATCTAAATACCTTTCTCATCTGCTGTCTTCATGTGCTCAGATGCTCCTCTGTGTAAATGCTCTTTCACCAGCTGGGCTTTGTCACTCCACTCTAGTCCCTCTGGATGTGCTCACTTTTGTTGGACGTTGACATGTGTTGGGATTTCCCTTTTCCAATGTCTTAGGCTGTGCTATTTCATGGGAGAATAATTTCATACTTTTTAATCTTTGATACTCAGGGTGAAGTCCTCATTCTGTGTGGCCTTCCTCTTCATTCTGAGTGGGCTCTGACACGCAATCTTCTCTGTCCACCTCTTTGGGCATCATACTCATTATGTCAAGTCACCTCTCCATGTGGATACAGCCCAGCCCTGACAGTCAGACCTCACCTCAGAGAGGAGACTCCTTCCTCTGACTCTGACATCCTACATTGGGCCACCTCATTTCTAGGTGCCCTCCTCAATCAGCTCAAGCTTTAAATCTCCATGCCAATCTCCCTCTTCTATAAGTGTGGAAAGCTTTCTTGGTTTCTGATACCTGATGGAGGAACATTCTCTTGCGTGGAAAGCCTTCTCACCGCACTTAGGCTCCAATATTGTAAGTCAGGCTTTCTCTGGATGTGAATGCTATCTACACACTGCTTGAGTTCTGACCCCCTGGTTATGCTGCTCCCATTGAAAGTCTTTTACACCAAAGTTGGGAGTTAAAACCCTATGTGGACAGTGTTCCTACGGGAATGCTTCCCTCGTTCTGCTTGGGATCCAGTACTCTGCATGCTGCTTCTCTGTGGGACCACCATGTTGATTCCTCTAAGGCTGTGTCTGCTTACTCTAAGCTACCATGGCCCCACTCACTGCCAACACAGGATCTACTGAGGTAGGCAGAATAATGGCTCTCCAAAGATGTCCATATCCTAATCCCTGGAGCTTGTAAACATGTTAGGAAATATGGGAAACAGGCATGAAGGGTGTAGATAGAATTCAGCCTGCAGTCAGGAGACTCTGATATGTGGAGGTTATCTTGGTTATCCTGGTAGAACCAGTCTAATAACAATGGCCTTTATGAGAAGAAGGGAGAGGCAAAAGAGGGAGAACAAAAAAGATAGCAGACTCAGAAGGACTTGGCCCAGTGTTGCTGGGTCTGAAGATGAAAGGGGGCCATGAGTCAAGAAGGGCAGGCAGCCTATAGAAGCTGGAAACGATGAAGAAATAGTGTGGTTCAGAGCCTGTAGAAAGAAATGCTGCCCTGCTGACTCTCTGATTTTAACCCAGTAAGACCTATTTTGAACTTCTGAATTCCAGAAATGTGAGAAAATAAATCGATCTTGTTTTAAGCCCCTAGGTTTGTGCTAATTTAAGATGGTAAGCCATAGAAAATTAATACTTGCATTGTCCCATCTAGTGGCTTGAAGACTGAATTGTTCATGAGGAAAGGGAGGAAGAAGGGGAACATAAGTGCATGTTTATGCATTTTGGAGACAATGTCATAATCCGAATGAGTAATAGTAATTGTAAGACTTTCAGCCAATGGAAAGGTGATTTCAGAGCTATCTCAGGGACAGAAGGTGCCCTGCAGCAATCGTACTTGCTAAGTAACGAGTATTTTTGCTGGAGCATTGGATGCACCTGAGCACATTGCAAGCGAAGCCAGAGCCCTGTCCCAGCCAGACTCTCTCTTACCCACAGTGGATACATATTCTGAGGCAAAGGGAGGCAAGGAAAAATGCTTCCAATGTAAAAAGGGATTGTCAGTTATACAGCATCATTAATTCATAAAGTATTTCTATTTATATTAGCTCACTGAATCCTCATAAAGAACTGTCTTCATTTCATTTTGCAATTAGTTCATAAGGCTCAAGGCTATTAAGAAATTTGTCTAAGGGTTGATAAATTATTAAAATTGGAAAACAACAGTCATATCTTGACCGTGAGATCAGGGCTTTCCCCCTCTACTATGATATCCTCATCCTCTACTTCCACTTTCCCACATAAGATCTTTGGCAGATTCATTTCCTATGATGATCCTGCAGCTCTTACCATTTAACTTATTTATATATTTAATTTATTGGTTTACTCTTTTACTTGCAATTTCCACTTGTCTACATTATGGGCCATGAACACAGAGCCAAAACAACTGAGAAAGCAAAAACATGATTCCTGATAGGAAAATAATATACTCTGCCTGTTACGTAAGTGTATCATTCTCATACCCAGTGCTCAGGAGCGATATGGTCTATGTAATTTCCTTAAATTCTGCTATAGGAAAAGAGCAATAATTTTGTGATGGAAGTGCAAGCCATCCTGTGGCTTTTCCATTAAAATACTATTTAAAGGCAATTTGATTCTGTTTAACGGCAGTTTAGCATCTTAAGAGTAGCAATGAAGAAGGTCATAAGGATGTTCATTGTCTTCTTTATGTAACTTCAATAGCTTCCTCCAGAATTTCAGAGGAAATATTTAAAATAAGCAATCTTTTTCTAAGTTTTGTTTTTGGGAAAGGTGGTGTGTACTCTAAAACTTGTAGCCACAAATTTTGAAAACTATGTTTTAATTGATAATGAATTATTTAATACAAACAAACATATTCCAAATATTCCCAAATATGCAGTGTTTTCCTAATAGAGTTACAGAGTTAAATTGAGAAAATTTTTATGATGAGGACTTTTTATTAAAGAAAAGTAAAGCATTATGGGACTGGATCAGATGAGAGATAATAAAGCCCCATTTCAACAAATAGTACCACCAGAGTCATTTATCTCAAGGTTCTTTCTGTTTACAAACCACATATAATTATACTATATTGCTGATATGGAAAAATAATCTATTTGAAAAAGCAATTAAATATAAACAGATGAATCTTATTCTAATAAGTTTTGAAGCAATCTCATGGAAATGGATAACTTCAGTATCCTTTATTTGTATACAGTAGTGACAAGGAGGCCGTCAGGTTACATAACTGGGACTTTGTAGCTTGCTGTTACGCACTGATTTTTTTTGGCCCAGTGATTCTTTCTCAGTTCCATGAAGCTTGTATCTTGACTGCCAATTTGTCTTGAGTTGTTTAAGAATCCAAATTCAAAAAGCACTGGTTTCTACCAGAAACACTATTCATTAATTTATCATGAGAAAGATAATTAATTGCCAAACACTGACTCTAAATTATGTCATTCTCTATTTGTTGAGAAATTAAACTAAGATCAGAAGATGATTCACTTAATACAAAATCAGAACAAATTGTGTAATATGACTGTTGAGAATAATTCATCAGGCTGCGAAAAGCCTGGTGAGCCATCCTTCTCGGTTATGAAGACAAATTTGCCAAGGGCACTGTAAACTGCTGATGCCTGCTAAGAAAATTAGAGCTGGAAACTTCCTATATACCTGGGTAAACTCTTACACTTTTTGCCTTTATTTTTCCAGCAAGTCAGGATAATACAACAAAACATTTTCTTCTAACATTTTATTGTGACAATTTTCTACTTCTAAAAGGAGACACCAGAGTACCCGACACCAAAATTATATTATTAACATGTGGTGCTTAGTTTTATCTCTATCTACAATCTATTTATTCTTTAGTCTGTTTTACTCTAATGCATTTGAAAGTAAGTTGTAAACATTGGAATACTTCCTTCTAAATATTTCAGCATAATAGCTAGAATTCAATGTTTGTGTACTTTTCCTTTTGATGTAAAATTTACATAAAATAATATCCACAAATTTAAAGTGTGCATCAGTGAACTGTGCATACATTTGCATAACCCAGATCCTGCCAAAATACAAACTGTTATATCATGTAAAAAATATCTTTTTGCTCATTCATAATCAATGCTCTCCACTCTCTACCCTGAGGCAACAAAAGTTTGATTTATTTTCATTTGTTCAAATGGACTAAAATAATATATATTTTTAGTGTAAAGTTTTTTTCCTCTCAGTACAATCTTTTTGAAATTCATCTATATTACATGTCAGTAGTTACTTCCTTTTATTCACACACAACTAACGATATAGAACCCTTTTTCATATACTTATTATTAGTATATCTTTTCTTGCAAAGTGTAAGTTTGAATATTTTGCCAATTTTCAATTGGGCTGTTTGCTTTTTGTTTTTGAGGTACAGAAGTATTTTTACCACCTATTCATTTTTTAAAATGGCATCTTTTGATAAACAGAAGTTTGAAATTTTTGATTAAACTTAATTTATTGATTTTTTTTATTATTCTTAGTACCTTCAAAGACATGTCTTAAAAACTTTTGTGTAACTGTAAGTCACAAAGTTGTTCTCCTGTATTTTCCTCTAACATCTTTATCCCTTTAGTTTGATGTCAGCCATGTGATTTATGATGAGTTAACCTTTGTGTGTGGTGTCAGGTATGGGAATGTAACAGAATTGAAAACATTGTCCAAGATGCAAGCTAACGTTATTGAATCTGCAAAGAAATGTGATTTAGTCTCAAAAGAAAAGAAAAAGGATGAAACCGAACCCATCCTGAGACTACCCAGGTATTGTAAATAATAGACAAAGATCTTAAAGCAGCTATTATGATTATGAAAAATAAAGTAAGAGAAAATAGGTCTGCAATAATGGAATAAAGGAAATCTTAGCCAAGAAATAGAAACTATAAGACAGAAATTCTGGAAAATTTTACATCTGAAACTAGAAATTCACAGCATGGGCCTAACAGAAGGAAGGCAATGTCAGAGAAAGGAGTGAGTAGACTTGAAAACAGAAAAAATCTTAAATCAGGGACTAAATTACCCTGGAATGGTATCACTGGGGATATCCTGATAAAGTTTAGTCAAAATCACCCTCTGAGCCTTCCACTACACAGGGCACACGGCACTTGCTTGGAGACAGTATCTTCAGAATGCACTTTCCCCCTATCCCCACCTCAATGGAAACCGTGAATTAACAAACCACCATGAAGAGGAATAAGCCAAACAGAAAATGAAAATGAAATAATTTACATTTCCAAACTATACTCAGATTATCTGAAATATAAATTGAGTATGCTCAAAGTCTTCCAGATCTTAAAGAAAGAAAGAGTAATCCCAAAGTAGGAAGAGTGTGGTATTTTAAAAAAAGAAAGGAAAGATTACAAAAGATTTGTTTCTATTAATCCTAAAATATATAGTCATTGAAGTTAAAAAATAATGATTTGTTGTGTTTGTAGCTATTGTTCTGTAACTATTCCCAAACTGAGTGACGTGGAACACCTACTGATGACTGGCCATGATTCTGTTGGGCTGAGATCAACTGTCTGTTACTCCTGGTCTTTCCTGGCTTCACTCACTGTCTGTCAGCTGTAGTCTGCTGTCAAAGCAATTAAGGGAGCAGGGTTACGAGCAAGAGTGAGCAGAGGTGTGCAAGGGCTGTTGAGGCCTAAGTGCACATGGGATAGTATTGATTCTGCCAAAGTCTATTAGCCAAAGCACATCACAAGCCCTGCTAAAATATAAGGGGAGAGAAATAGACTCCATTTCTTCATGGAAGATCATGGATAAAGAAAGGGGAAGAATTCTGGCAATTTTTGCCCTTGATTGTAATGGAGCAAGAAGACTGGTCCCTTCAGAGGCAGATCTCAGAAAATCACTCAGAAAGAAGCAAAAATAAACAAAATTAAAAACATGACAAGGGAATAAGACATGTAGAGCACAGAATGAGCAGGTACAATAATGATCTAAGGAGTGTTCAGAAAAGCGATACAGATACAGCCTGGAGGAGAAGCAGCATTCAAAGTGGCAATGGCTGAGCATTTTCCATAATTAAAAGAGAGATATGAGTCCAAAAATAAATGCACATACAAGTTCCAAGTAAGAACATTTCATAAAAAGAGTCCATAGCTGGATATATTACAGTGAAATTGAAGACTGTGAAAGATAGAAATGACAGGTTGTCAAAGCAGTTTATTAAAAAGAGAAACTTCTCATAAGCTATTATATGTCAGAAGACAATGACATAATGCCTTCAAAATGCTGAGGGAAAATAGCACTCTAACTCAAATCTGTACCCGGCTAAACATGAATTCAAGAGTTGGGGCAAAATGAAGACGTTCTTATACATATAAAGAGTGAGAAATTGTACTATTCTGATATTCTCCCTAAAATAAATATGAAAATAAGTGCTTAAGTAGAAAGGAAATAGAACTTTGAATGAAAATGCAAGATGTGGGATAGAACACTGAGCAAAGCACTTGGTAAATGTATACTAATGATAGTTACTAATGATTCTGACCAAACATGATTCACTGGGGAGGATTTAGCATAAAGTAAAACAATTTCTGACCTTATTAAATATGATATTGACTTGGCTTAACAATCTGAAACACAGGTAAAATAAATTACTCAACTGCAATAACATGAACATTATTAGAGGCAGTTAAAATAGTTCAAGGTCTTGTATTGTTGGGGAGAATAAAGATACTAGTTAACTTCAATCATGTTTCCATAGGCATGCTAAAATGTAAAGGTAGTGACTACATAGAAAGTATAATTTTCAAGCTAGTAGAAGAAAAATACGATAAAAAAGCATGAGGCAGAAAGATATAAAAAAGAAGCAATGAAAATGTACACCAAATTTAGACTAAACATAGACTCACATACATGTGTTAACTGTCTACTGGTCAAGCAGGTTAAAAATGTATAAAGTCATCACATTAGCCAAGCAATAGAGAATATGAATTCTTTACAAGTATGAATGAACATTTATAAAATGATCATATAACAGGCCATAAAGGAAATGTCAATCAATCTCAAATATTCAATAAATGAAAGATCACATTCTCTGTTCACAATACAAATCAGTTTCACCAATCCCAGTCTTAAATCTCTGTCACAGAGCTCTATGCTTGATGTCCATATTCTTGTTTATTCAATTTACCCTCAGCATGTCCATTTGAATGATTAGCAAGAGGGCTCAAACACAGCAGAGCTAAAATTGAACACCTGATTTCCCCTCAGCAGACTTGCCCTCCTCATTCCGGTTTTTATGTTCTCAGGCCAAAAGACTTGGAATCATTCCTATTTCCTCCTTCTCTTAAACCCAGTTTGGGAGGAAGTTTTCGGGATTCCGCCTTTAACAATATATCCCTGATAAGACTAGTTCTCCCACTCGCTCTGTTTAAACTACATCTCCTCTTACATCAGACTTATAATAGGTTTGGGTTTGACCATCTGCGGTCTCTTCTCAACACTGCACAATCCCTTACACAGTAAGATGGATCACATTGCTGTCAGAACCTGGTAGAGCCTTTCCTCAGAAAGGAAGCCTCACAGTGGCCCGCAGACTCTATATGATCTTCCCTCCATCACCCACCAACTCCCATCCCGCTTCTCCAGCTGCCCCACTCACTCCACTGCAGCCTCTTTGCTGGTCCCTGGAGTGCATCAGCGGAAACCAGCCTTAGGACTTGTGCTCCATCCAGCTCTTCCCTCTGCCTTGAATTCTCTTCTACACACACTTTGTAATAGCTTCACTGTCTTTAACTCCTAAAATTTCTCTTTCTCACTGAGAGTCTGCATTACAAACCTATTTAACCTTGCAATCTTAAACAGGCTCTCAGGCCTTGCAACATTCCCAATTTTTCCTACTTGACTTAATTAATCATTTAAAATAGAGCATATCACCTGCTAACATACTATATGCTTGATCTATTTCTCATGCATTTATTTATTGGTTATTATGTGTCTCTATCCTCTGGAAGAAGTCAGACAGAGAGATCTTATTTGTTCATACACTCAGAAATTTCTAAGGACCAGGTCTGGTAGCTCATGCCTAAAATTCTAGCATCCTGGGAGGCTGAGATGGATAGATTGCTTGAGCTTAGGAGTTTGAGACCAGCTTGAACAAGACCTCATCTCTACTAAAAATAGAAAAACTAGCTAGGCATTGTGGTGGGTGCCTGTACTCCCAGCTGAGACAAGAGGATCACTTGAGCCCAAGAGTTTGAGATTGCTGTGAGCTACCATGAAGCCATAGCACTCTGCCCAGGGCAACAGAGTAAAACTATGTCTCAAAAAAAATTTTTTTAAAAGAAAAAATAAAAAGAAATTTGAAGTGTCCAGATAATGCCTGGCACATAGTAGGCATTCTATATGGATTTGCTGAATATTACAACTTGATGCAGCTGAGTGCATCAGGCAGATGCAGCCTTAGGAGTGCAATTACAACTGAATATTACAACAAAATGTAGCTAAAATAATACTCAATTAATGGTAGCCTAAATGCTTATTTTAGGGAAGAAGAAAGGCAGGAAATAAAAACTAAGTATGTAACTCGGTAATTCACATCTCAAATTCTGACCCAATTTTCCTTGTCATCTTCACTTGGAAGTTCTCCTGGCTCCTAAGATTGAACGTATCTAAAAGAGAAATATTATCTTTAAAACCTTTTTCTATATTCCTCTATTGGGAGTGGTACTGATATTCACAGAGTGACCTATGATAGAAACCTATAGAAATATTTTTGACTCCACCCTTTCCTTTTTTTTAAATTTTTTTTTATTACATCAGAACTTTATACATTGATGCATTTATGGGGTTCAGGGTGCTTCAATATACAATGTGAAATGCTTACATTGAACTAAGTAACACATCCATCACATTTATACTCATTTCTTCATAGTTTTGAAATTTACTGTTGCATCATGCACATTAGGTGAGGTCCCCACGAATACCCTCCCTCCACCCATATCCCCCCTTACCGCCCCTCTCTCTCCTCTTCCCTTCTACTTTTTGGCATTCATGTGAGTATGTAGGTGGTTATACATTGATTTCATAGTAGTACTGAGTACATTGGATACTTTTTTTCCATTCTTGAAATACTTTACTAAGAAGAATATGTTCCAGCTCCATCCAGGTAAACATAAAAGATGTGAAGTCTCCTTTTTTATGGCTGCATAGTATTCCATGGTGTACATATACCACAATTTGTTAATCCATTCATGGGTTGATGGGCACTTGGACTGTTTCCATGTCTTGGCTATTATGAATTGGGCTGCAGTAAACATTCTGGTGCAAATGTCTTTGTTGTAAAACAATTTTTGATCATCTGGGTATATACCTAGTAGAGGAATTGCAGGATTGAAGTGTAGGTTTACTTTTAGTTCCTTGAGTGTTCCCCAAACTTCTTCCCCAAAAGGTCGTATTAGCTTGCATTCCCACCAGCAGTGCAGAAGCGTTCCCTTCTCCCCGCATCCTCGCCAACATCTGTAGTTTTGGGATTTTGTGATGTGAGCTAATCTTACTGGAGTTAGATAATATCTCAAAGTGGTTTTGATTTGCATTTCTCTGATGATTAAGGATGTTGAGCATTTTTTCATGTGTTTGTAGGCCATGCGCCTGTCTTTATCAGAGAAGTTTCTGTTCAAGTCTCTGGCCCATATAGGAATAGTGTTATTTATTCTTTTCTTATTGATTAGTTTGAGTCCTCTGTAGATTCTAGTTATCAGACCTTTGTTGGAAGCATAACCTGCAAAAATCTTCTCCCATTCTAAAGCTTTTCTGTTTGTTTTACTTACTGTGCTCTTGGCTGTGCAAAAGCTTTTTAGTTTGATCAGATCCCAGTAATGTATTTTTGCTGTTGCTTCAATTGCCAGGGGAAGGGGGGCGTCCTCCTCTAATAGAGGCCTTCTACAGCAGACCCACAGCCAACATCATATTGAATGGTGTAAAATTGAAAATGTTTCCACTCAGATCAGGAATGAGGCCTGGATGCCCACTGTCTCCACTGCTATTTAACATAGTAATGGAAGTCTTAGCTATCACAATCAGGCAAGAGAAGGTGATCAAGTTTATCCAAATAGGATCAGAGGAGATCAAACTCTCACTCTTCACGGATGATATGATCTTATATTTGGAAAATCCCAGGGACTCAATTTCAAAACTCTTAGAAGT
>CAUYRH010086427.1:0-40838 GCA_963574655.1 Perodicticus potto | reverse complement strand
CACAGGTGAACTCCCCGTGGGCGCTGGTCCTCTGTGCGAGCCTTCCCTTCACAGCTGAACTCCCCGTGGGTGCTGGTCCTCTGCACAAGCCTCCCCTTCACAGGTGAACTCCCCGTGGGCGCTGGTCCTCTGCGTGAGCCTCCCCTTCACAGCTGAACTCCCCGTGGGCACTGGTCCTCTGCGTGAGCCTCCCCTTCACAGCTGAACTCCCCGTGGGCACTGGTCCTCTGTGCGAGCATTCCCTTCACAGGTGAACTCCCCGTGGGTGCTGGTCCTCTGCACAAGCCTCCCCTTCACAGGTGAACTCCCCGTGGGCACTGGTCCTCTGTGCGAGCCTTCCCTTCACAGCTGAACGCCCCGTGGGTGCTGGTTCTCTGTGCGAGCCTCCCCTTCACAGGTGAACTCCCCGTGGGCACTGGTCCTCTGTGCGAGCCTCTCCTTCACAGGTGAACTCCCTGTGGGCACTGGTCCTCTGTGCGAGCCTTCCCTTCACAGCTGAACTCCCCGTGGGTGCTGGTCCTCTGCGCGAGCCTCCCTTCACAGCTGAACTTGGCTCCAAGTGTCAGTGAGGCCCCCAGACAGGCCTGTCCAGTGCTGCTCCGAGTCTCCCCTCTGGGACCTGGGGATGGGGAGGCCTTGCTGCTCCGTCTCACAGGTGAGAGGGCAGAGGCTGGGCCTGTCCAGTTCACAGATGGGCAGGCAGTGCTGCTTCTCTGCTGGACCCTGTGCTTGTGATCTGGAGCCTGTGCTCCACAGACCTGACCACTGAGTGGTCATGCAAGACTGGGGAAGGTTCCTGGGACTTGTGCTCCCAGACCACTCTGCCCCCTCCTGCCACCTTCTGGGACAGTTGGACCAGGCAATTCAATTCCTCCCTGTAGTCAGGTGATGTGATGTCCCCTCCTTCCGATGACGCCCCCCTTGACAAAGCAAATGGCTGGTCTTGCTGGAGGCTGTGCAGCCCACGCAGTCTTACATGGGGCCTCCTGTCTCCCCTCCTCTGTGGGAAGCCTCTCAGGCCACCTGTTTCTGTTGCTTACTCCCCAGAGGGGGTCTTTACTGTTGGAGTCCTGTTACTTGGGCTTCAAGCGGAGCTCACAGTGCTGTGCACATAAAGGGACCCAGAGCACAGCCTGGCCCAGCGTCGCGGGGAAACGTGCCACCTTTAGCATCCTGGGGTACTCAGCCTTCGGGAAGCCCTGTGCTCTTTGCTGAAGAAGGTGCCCAGGTCTGTACCCTGGCAACATGTCTGGGGCGGTCACAGGTTCCTAGGTGCCTTGGACAACTTCCTCCCTGCTTCGTGGAGAGTCCGCTCTACCCCGGTGCCTTTGCTGTTCATGTCATCGCACCTGTATGCTCAAATGGTGCATTTTGCCCACTGGGTTCTTCGCCGGGAGTTGGCACGATTTATGCGGCAGTCCCAGAACCCTCACTGTGCAGTTCCCAAGACCATGGTTTGCTGTCAGATGAAAACGAGCATCTCCTCACAGATGGTGATCTGACTGATCATGATGGCATTAACGAGCCAGAAAGTCAGGCTTTCCTGCATGTCTTGGTGGCCCCAACACAAGCAGGCTTTCTGCAAGGGAACATCCCTGAGGCACTCTCGTGGCCTTGCCCCCAAGGACAGGCCTGTAGTGTCTGAGCCTGTAAGAAGAGTCACTGGACCTGAATATAGTGGGAGGGAATTTTGGCAAGAAGCTGACTGTGCGTCCCCAGGCTGTCGGCTGCTATACTGGGAAGTGCCTGCCAGGACACACGACATGGCTGCGAGTCCTCAAGCCTGTCTGAGACCACAGCAAAGGGATAGAATCACAGCTACTGAGTGGAGAGACAGCACTCGAGGTCTGAGGCACAAGCAGGACCTCCCCCACACCCACTCCGCCGCCCCCACTCTCTGCCCATTGCCGCCTCCCACAAGGAACTGCCTACATTCCCAGAGTGAGGGAAACATATTTGGTTTGCTCAACTTTTCAAAAGCATCGATTCCCATGATAGGTCCAGCTTCCCTCGAGTTCAGTGTGTGCGTGGGGTCCCGGAGTCACAGCTGGCGGGGAGGGGACGTAGAAGGCCAGGCCAGAGTCTGGGCATTAAAGGGCCTCTTGGACCAGATGGGGCCCATTCTTGTGGTTCAGGCATTTTGAAGGAAAATCAGCCACCGAACTTGCTTTCAGGTTTGACATTACACCCGTGAATGGCAAAACACGATTTTTTATGCAATATCAGTGTTTCTACGCACCAACAGATGTCATCAAAGTGTAACTTATGTGTCTTGAAGCAAGCGAGGACTCAGACCCTGAGAGCTCTCTCCACCAGCCTCCCTCCGCTGACAGGTGGACATGTGCCCCGTGAGTTGACCCTAATACCGAGTCTCATCACTAATCCCAACTTTCAGTTCAGGTTCCTTTTCTAAAAGGGACAAATATCAAAACATTGTCTGAAGAACTGGATTGGCAGTGACATAACTGTGTCTTAGGGAGGCGGCTCTGTCTCAGCCGAGGGCGGTGGTGCCTAGGGAGGCTGCGCGTCTGCTAATGGAGCCTGTGCTCTTCTCCCTGGCATGGGAACCATGGGCTTCCCCACGTCCATGTGCACAGGGAGGGCCGGGCAGTGTGGGCAGTGGGCTGGGCCCGGGCCCCACCCAGCTTTGGTGGGAAGCAGGTGAGAGCAGCCCACAGACCAGGGGCCGAGCTTCTTCACACTCATTTCCACTCAAGTTTTCTGGGAGGCTGGCTGCCATGTGCCTCAGTCTCCCTGATGTCTCCTCTGTGTAGGGTCCCAGCTTGATCCCCAGGCTCTGCAGTGAGGCTTTTCGGAGAAAACACGGTTTTCTGGCTTCTTATGGTCTAATCCAGTGGTTCTCAACCTTCCTAATGCTGCGGCCCTTTAATACAGTTCCTGTGGGTCATGACCCACAGGTTGAGAACCGCTGGTCTAATCCCACCCATCTAGATTGTGATTAGACAGTTGTGTAGAAAGGGTTTTCATAAACATGCATGTGTGATGATGAGTCCAGGGCCCTCTCCTGAGCACATGAGCTGTCATATGTCTCTGGACCCAAGTGTGGTAGCTGCTCCCTACTGGAGGCGCATGGCCTGTTCTGTGCTTTAGCTGCTAGTCACCAGCGGGAGACGACTCAATGAGGATCCAGGCGTTAACAACAGGTCGAGTGGCAAGGCCAGACACCTCCTCTGTGTCACCCAAGGGGACCCTTGGCCAGGGAAAGGCGCATCACTGCAGAAAGGGTGGTGGATACCTCCCACACATCTGGGCTGGCACCCTTAGAAATGCTCCTGTGAGGCCTGAGCCCTGAACCCACCCTATACCCCAGCTCCCTCACTTACAGGGAGCTCAGGAATGACATTTGACGAGGCTTGGGGAGCAGGGAGCTGAGGCTAGAGGATACCTCACTGCTTGGGAGTCCAAGGACAGGAAAAGCAGTGCCCACAGTAGGCACCACAGACATGTGATCTCACCACGGAAAACAAGGGCACCTCGCCGCGTCTCTCACATTATGGATGTGAGTGGGGCTGTGTGCTCTGGGTGGAGGAGCGTTAAAGATCTCAGGGCATGAACGTCCTGCCTGCTGGGTTCAGGGGCCTCACACTGCTCACACCGGAGCAGGGGGCAGCGGTCAGTCCTGCCGAGAGCTCAGGGGCCTCTGGGGCAGGAGATGGCTAGTCAGTCCCATCAATCCAGCCGAGAGCTCAGGGGCCACTGGGGCAGGATGGGGCTGGGTAGGGGCATGAACCACTTCCTTTTTCTCCTTGCGCTGGACGCAGAGGACGGGGCCTTACCAGGATCATGTGGCCGGTAGAAATGTCCATGTTGGACTGGACGGGCTCCTCAGACCAGGACGAGGTGCTGCTCCGTGCAGAAGGGCTCGGCATGGGCCCGTCGCTGAACTGGGATGAGACGCTGTTGATACGAGACACGTGCGGGCCCTCGGGGCGGTCGGGCGGCCGCGTGGCCATGCGCTGGCGACACAGCTCCTGGAGGACAGTGAGAGGTAGAGGGGTCAGCAGCTGGGGAACCTGAGGGCTGGGCCACGCACCGGGGCTCCACACTGTGGAGAAGCTTCACACACCACACACGGACACAAACCACACTTTGCACACACCACACACACAGAGCTGCACACACACACAGACTCAGACACACACAGCCACACATTCCACACACCCCACCCAGACCCACAGACTCAAGAACTGGGCTGCTGGATCCTACTCTGTCATCAAAAGGGAATGTCTTGGAACACCATGAAAGGCAGACTCGGTCAGGAGTCCTTCCCTTCTTGTTAGGGGATAAGCAGCGGGGAGCAGAGGGGAGCAGGTGTCATCTGACACCTGAAACACTGAGAGTGGCTCACACTCAAGCTGTTTGGAAGAAAAACCCTCATTTTGGTATTTCGCTCTCTTCCCACAGCCCAGGCAAAGGAGGACAGACAGAGTCATGTGTGCAAAGGAAAGTGTGGGGCACCTGCACTTTTTATATGTGTGTTTACCACAGCACAATTCACAGTAGCAAGATATGGAATAACCCAGGTACCCGTCGGCACGTGAGTGGACACAGAAAACCTACATTCATGGACATGCCATGAAAGGGGTCTGGATTCAAAGGAAAATGTCAGTGGAATATCCGTTAAGCTTCCTGCCTTCCACACAGGATATTTAAACACACCACAGACAGGCATGCTCAGACTCTGTGTGGCCATGGTGCCACATCTTGCAGCCCTGTGACTGTAGACACGCCATGCAGGTCCTCAGGACTGCCATCAACTGACCCCTCCAGATTTAGCCTGGGTGCTGCCTCCCACTCCTGGGGTGACCCCATTCCTGGGTACTCTCCCCCACTCCTGGGTACTTCCCCCCCCACTCTTGGGTATTCTCCTCACACTCCTGGGTACTCTCCCCCTTACTCCTGGATACTCTCCCCCCCACTCCAGGGTATTCTCCCCCACACTCCTGGGTACTCTCCCCCACTCCTGGGTACTCTCCCCTAGGTACTCTCTCCTAGGTACTATCCCTCACTCCTGGATATTCTCCCTACACTCCTGGGTACTCTCCCCCACTCCTGGGTACTCTCCCCCACACTCCTGGGTACTCTCCCTCACTCCTGGGTATTCTCCCCCATACTCCTGGGTATTCTCCCCCACTCCTGGGTATTCTCCCCCACTCCTGGGTGTTCTCTCCCCCTGTCCTGGGTACTTTCACCCACATTTCTGGGTACTCTCCCTTACTCCTGAGTACTCTCCCCTACACTCCTGGGTATTCTCCCCCACACTCCTGGGTACTCTCCCCCACACTCCTGGGTACTCTCCCCTACTCTTGAGTACTCTCCCCCTCACTCCTGGGTACTCTCCCCCTCACTCTTGGGTACTCTCCCCCATACTCCTGGGTACTCTCCCCCTCTCCTGGGTACTTTCACCCACATTCCTGGGTACTTTCCCTCACTCCTGAGGACTCTCCCCCTCACTCCTGGGTACTCTCCCCTACTCCTGAGTACTCTCCCCCACATTCCTGGGTACTCTCCCTCACTCCTGAGTACTTTCCCCCACTCCTGGGTACTCTCCCCCTCACTCCTGGGTACTCTCCCTCACTCCTGGGTACTCTCCCCCTCACTCCTGGGTACTCTCCCCCTTACTCCTGGGTACTCTCCCCCCCATTCCTGGGTACTCTCCCCCACTCCTGGGTACTCTATCCCTCACTCCTGGGTATTCTCCCCCACTCCTGGGTACTCTCCCCCACACTCCTGGGTACTCTCCCCCACTCCTGGGTATTCTCCCCCATACTCCTGGGTATTCTCCCCCACTCCTGGGTGTTCTCTCCCACACTCCTGGGTACTCCCCACCATTACAGCCAGTGTAACGCCTCTCTAAGGAAGTATTCCAACACTGATTCTGTGTGCCCCACCCTTTCACCCAGTGAAGCCATAACCATAGCCTAACTCATCAAAATAACATGGTATCAAGAAAAAGTTTACAAGAGAATTTGAGCCCATAGAGCTGAAAATGCATTCACAGGCAAAGTCTTTGAAGAGCCCCTATCCTTTCATCCTGGTGGCATCCAGGGAGGCCACGCCACCTGCCTATGCCCAGCCCTGACCATCAGAGATCTCTCAGCTGCCAGAGGCAGGAAGTTCAGGAAGCACCTCCGTGTCTTGTCCCCTCTGCCCTGGGCTGCCACATTCCTTGGCTATCGAGATCTTATAAAGCCAGTGAACTCCAGACGGGAACTGTCTCCTCTCTGCTCAGCTCTGCAGGACAACCCTGAGCTCCTGGGCCCTTGGGGCTGCTGACAAGTGGCTTGGGTGCAGGTGCCTTGAGAAGGGCCATGAGGATAAGGGGCCTCTGACCACAGGGAGGAGGCAGGAGGGCAGGAGGGTGCACGCTGCAGTCCTACAGTCCTCCTTAGCTTATAGGCAGTTTTTAAACAACAAGCTGGTTAAAAAAAGTCAACCCAAGTTTTCTCAGAAAATCAAAAACAAAGCAAAACAAACAAGAAGAAACCCATGAATAAGAGAATCGTTTGGTGCGGTGGGTGATGTCAGCCCCAACTCATCTACCCCCACTTATGCAAGTGCAGCACTGCCTGACAGGGGAAGCACAGCAGGACACGTTTCTGCAGTAACCTCTATGGCTTAATAGTTTATCCAGACAACAAAACACGCAATCAGAGTGCAGAGACAGTGACAGTGTGGTCTAAGCAGCAGTTTCTGCAGGAACGAAACACTCTGGGGAAGACTTGAAATGTGTGAGATTCACTCACTGAAAATAAGAACTCAAACTAGACACATGACTCTCACCACCGTGGAGAGATTGCAGTGAACCCAGGTTCTGGTCTCCTTCTGGGACCCACAGAGCCTGATTCTCACCACCGTGGAGAGATCGCGGTGAACCCAGGTTCTGGTCTACCTCCAGGACCCACAGAGGAGGACGTGCACAGTAGAGGTTCAAGGTCTAGACCCATGTCCCTACTTAACCACAAACTTTTATTTTTATTTTAATTTAACTTTTTTTTCACTTGGATGACAACAAAGGACCGCAGACTTTTTATGTGAACTTGGGCAAAACACTTGCCTGTTGTTTTCCACTTTAGAGGTGGAGGGGACCACACAGGAGTGGGACCCTGAGGGCTCATGCACACTGTGCCTGCCTGGCCCCTGCCGTGGAGGGCGCTTTCAAGGTTAACCAGCAAGTGAGTCAGAGTATCAGTGTGACAGAGATAAGAACAATTCTCTAAGTCAGAAATTCTTGAGGCAAACTCAAAGATGTTTCCAAAGAAATCATAGAATGTTAGCGCTGGACCAGCTGACAGGTCTCCTCCTCAAGCCTCCCGGCCAGGGGAAGATCCAGGTTGATCCCGAGAGCGGTGAGAATGGTCTGGCGGGGTGTGGTATGGGTTGGGTCAGATCAGTGACTCTGCCCTAGCTCTTTCTGTTACTGCCAAGTGCCCTCATATATCTCAGGGAGGCTGAGACTCTGACACAAGAAAGCTCAGTCCCTAGTCTATACCCAGCAGGGAGGGAGGCCACCGAGGCCACCCAGGCCTGCTTGCCACGTGCCCTCATACACGATAGGGAGCAGGTGCTGGGCCAGGTGAACACTCGGGTCTCACAGCAAACGACTCAGACAGGTGAAATCTGACGGGGTGAGGTCAGAATGTCCCCGCAGGAGGTTAGGTTGGTGGAGGGGCTGCGCCTAGGTCGAGGGTTCCAGGGTTCCGGGGGTCAAGGCCCCTCCTGCCCAATTGAATGTGGGCAAGTGAGAGACCACCAGGTCCCCATCCTCCCTGTCCACGTCCCCATCACCCTCCAACTCCTGAGGGCGGCTCGGCGGCTCACCAGCCCACAGAGATTGGGTGGGAGGCTGCACTTGCTTCTGGGTGTTACAAGTTTGGGCTTTTGTGACAGCTCCTGGGGGAACCAGCCCCTCTGGAGAGTCTGCGCTTCTAAGGAATTGCCCTCAGGCACAGACAACTGGGCTATCTGTGGTGCCACAACACATCCCTAGAAACTGGGACCCAGAAAGTGCTTCTTCAGTGGCCTGGATGGGAACTATAGACAGATTTAATTTAGGCTTTTCCTCCGCTGCCAGGACACCCCCCTTCACATCCAGCACCGGACTCTGAATCTGGTGTCAGCCCTGACTGATTGCGTGGCCTCAGACAGACTGCCCAGTCTCTTGTGCCTCAGTTTCCTCATCTGTGGAATGGTGCTGACAGGACCCACCTCACAGGTACCGTGAAGATCACAATCTGCTAAGGACCCTTTGGAACAGTGGCCAGCTGTTCTCACAATCATTGTTATTTATTTGTCCACATCTGGGTGTCCGTCCCTCCCTGGGTGAGTGCTGTCTGAGTGCAGGAACACTGGTGGCCGAGACTCACGGGGTCCCTGGGCTCCTGGCACTCATGGCCACCAGAGGGATGGTGACAATGTTTTGGATTTCGGGGGGGGAAGTGTTGCCAGGGTGGAGAGGAGGGGAGCAGCCCTGAACTCAAGGTCAGGGAGGGCTTCCTGGAGGAGGGGCTCTGGGGCGTAGACCCCAAGGTTGGTGCCAGGTGCTGGGCCTCTCTTGGGGAGAAACAGCAGGTGGATGGGTGTGGTGTGCAGGTGTGGGTGAGGGCAGTGCCTGGTTTTTGAGAAATAATATGGACCAGACCACCTATCTAGTTGGAATACTTGTGATATGGGGAAAGCGTTGCTATCCACAGCCCCACCAATGTGATGGGCTTCAGGTAAAGGGCATTTGTCCACTGAGAAGATGACATCTAGTTTCCACATAGCTGCTGCTGGGCTAGTCTGGATTCACCACTGACGTTTCCATGGGACCATCTACGAGTCCTGGCCTTAAGTCCATCTGGGGACATCATAGAGCATTTGGCTAGGGGGCTTGGTGCAGCCTGCTGCTCTGTGCTGCCGGCAGACCACTTTCCTTAGTTGCCAACGCACCAGGCCGGTGTCAGACCAACGTCCACATTCACTGTCCACCTTCTGGGGACCCCCAGAGCACAGGACAGGGAACCTCCCTCACTGAGAGACAGAGCTGCCATCACCAACATAGACACTGGTCAGGTGCCACTCTGCTGAGTAAGTTCACATACAGAGCTGTGATCCAGAGAGCATTTTATTTGGGCAAAAGATAATTGATGGTGCTAAACAAGCTAAGTACATGCGGAAAGGAACCCGGAGATCAGCCCAACTTTATTACGAAATCTCCCTAATTTATAATCCTGGCAGCAAGCACAATCAACACCCAGCACAGAAATTCCAGGCCGAGAGAAAATGCCTTGAAATGGGAATGGCGGGATGCGCAGATCTATCGGAGGTGTTAACCGACCAAGGCGCAGACTCAGTGAGACCCAGCATCGGCCTGAGCACCTGGGCACGATCGACAAAGGTCTTCACTCGGCTGCATAGCAGGTCCAGCTCCTTCCATCCACTTTCCTTAAAAAAAATCTTATATTTAAGATTTTAACTAAGTCTAATGATGATTAAAGGAAGAAGAAAGATTCTGGCCAGAGACAACTATGCTTTAATAAGAACAACCCACGCCATTTCACTTGATGACCTTGAGTTTGTAAGACAACTATTAGCTTTGTAGCAATTCATGTGGCCCAAAAACTAACAGGTAATTAATTATGAATGAAGTAGAAGGGCAGATTTAGCCAAAAGCATCTTCTAATTGTAGATGAAAGCCTGAGGCCAGCTAGCAGGGCGGGGTGGGGGTGGGGGCCGTGCTTGAGAGCATCACCAGGCCACTCCCACCGGGGGGTCTGAAGAAATGGGCTCCCTGTCTCTTCCCCATTCCAATTCTTTAGCAATAAAGAACAAAAGGGGCATGCACATGTGCAAGCCATTTATTTTTGTGCGACGTTGCTCTTCGTTTTGGGGATGTCCATCTCTGAAGATGGGCTTCATGTCTCTCTGTGGCTTTTTAGCTGTCTGGCCTGTCTCATGTGTTGAGAAAGCTAATAAGGAAAACAGACTCCAGTCATGCCAAGGTCCCAATGAGAAGGATGCTCATGCCATCACTGGAGGGGCATGGTCCAAGGTGTCTGTACTGCGACAGCCCTTGGTGATTCCCGGGCAGCTCCACATGGGGAAGCAGGCATTCCAGGCCAGAGTCCCATGCAGAAGGAGAACCCCATTCCTGGTCAGGAATCCTGACCTGCAGTGAAGTCCAGAGGTGCATCACGCAGCAGTGTAAGGCAAAGGCTTACCACCCAGACCAGGACTCTGGGCCCAGTCTGCCGGGCAGTGTTGGACAAAGTACCTCGGGCTCTGTTTTGTGGTCTGTGGAACGGGATGATGACGGAACTGCCCCATCAAGTAGTCGGGAGATTCTATATCTAATGTGTGTGAAACACCTATTATGTGCTGGGTGTGCACTCAGCAGTCCATTATCCACGTCTGTCTCACCTCAGGGTTCCCCCACCAGCGTCCTCCCTGGGCGGTCCACCCACCCGTCTCAGGTGGACTGACCCAGACTAGTTGGGTTTTTTAAAAGAAAAGAATGGCATTTCCCTATCCCTTGCATTTAAATGCTCTGCCACGAAATGAGCATGTGAGGCTCAGGCCACACTGTGTGTCAAGACATGTCACAGCCAGAGAGCCTGTGCCCAGGCGCAAGACTCTATCAAGAGAATGCGACTTTGATCTTTCCCAGTCTGGTGGTGCTCCGGGACCCCCGGAGCCCCGAGAGCGTGTGGGTCCAGCGGCACGCGTGTGATCCACTACCTCTGTGCACCTGCACCCCGTGTGCCTGTCCTTACAGAGCAGAGCACACCCGTGTCCCTGCCACCTGCAGTCAGCAGTTTCACCTGCTGGAGCAAATCCTGATGGTGGGAGGACATGGCCAGAGAAAGTAGAGAACCACCCCTGACCCCACAGCCTTCACTTCCTGGAGACCCACTTGCTTCTCTGTCACCCACTGAGCATGGCCCTGGCTGCCCCTACACCGTCCTCAATGTATTTTACGCTTCTTCATAACACAATTTCAAAATAAGTTGAAGAGGATTCTGGGGCGGGCCTCGTGTCTCAGCTCTGCGCCTGGTAGGGGGGTCACTGTGAGAAAAGGGGCCTTTCATCCTCAAGTTCTGCACAAGGAAAGGCCAAGGTGACAAAGGCTCAGAAAAACTTCTTTGCACCTTTCAGGGAGCTACTGGAACAAAGCAGTGTGCGGCTTAAGTGTGTCCACAAAGGACAGCCTGGAATTTTTAGGGTTACTTGAAGGCATAATTAGCAGTAACGGGACACAAGTAAGGGACAAATGGATGAAGCCATTAAGGGAAATGGGTCCATTAGGATCTGCTGGGGAGGGACAGGCCAATCACCCACACGTGGGTAACAGCCAGCGTGCACTCAGAGGGGCTGGCCCTCTTGGGGGCCTCAGCCCGAGCGGCAGGATGATGGGGCGCGAGCACCCAGGCTCTGGGGCCCAAGTGCTCGGAGGAAAGGCTGGTGCTCATAAGCTCGACGGGGCAGCAGGGAAGTCCCTGCCGTAGAGTGCAAATGTAATCAGTGGAGACAGGCAGGGAGGAAAATACCTGGGAGATGCACACTGCACTGACAATAGGTGCTGTCAGTCTTGGGGTGGAATTACGGACGGCTTCTATTTTATTTTTTATTTTGCTTATTTGCAGCTTCCAAATTGAGTATGTATTACTTTTGTGGTAAGAAAAACCAACACAAAGTATGTTTAAAATACATAAAATTCTACATTCAACATGATTAAAATTAAGTGAACTGTTCAGAAGTATGTGTGGGGGGAAATCATGGTAGAAGATATTCCTGGTTGTTTAAAGTGGTTATTTTTCATAATGGGGGAAAGAGCACATACAGAAGAAAGACTTCATGTATAATCACCTATCCTTATTCCCAACACAGTTTAAGTTTTTATCTCGTCATGAAACTAAACCTAAGGTGAAGAATCATCTCCTATGGCAGGCCAGCAGCTGACCTTCAGGGCAGGAGAGCAGTTTTACGCGACTCCCCCACCATGCTGGTGGCTCTGGCAAAGAAACACAGGGGCCGAAAGGACGGCTCCCAGGACTCCCAGGACTCCCAGAACCTGGCGAGCACAGGGCTGCTCTCCCCTCTGGAGAAGGAACCCAGGGTAGACCCCAGCAACTGAGGCTGCCTGCTCCTTCCTGAGGCCAGAGCCGGCACAGATGTCCCTGAGATGGGGCCCTCAGCCATTGCGTCAGCTTTAAGGATGCAGCCACACCCAGCATTTTTCAGGGCTCCCCTCACACTTAGACCAGAGACACCCCCATTTGTGCACCACATGTGGCATCTACACACCCCACAGGGGAGGGGACACGCCCCCCCACAAGGAAGAGGACACTCGCTTGCCCACTGCAGGATGGCGCTCCCGACTCGGCAACTGGACACTGCAGTACAGCTGTGATGTTTTAAGTGCTGATTCCACAGCATCAGGAAAACTACAGACAGCTCTGTGTGAGCAGTCTTAACCACGCACTGTGATTTTTTCCCACTTTGAGAGATGTTTTTTGAGGGGCTGCTTGCCTCGCGCAGTTTCTGGCCCTTTTCATGTCACTGCGCCTGCGTCTTGCCTCCCACACGTGACAGCGGGAGTCTCTCTGGTCTGACCCCCACGTTCCTCAGGGTCTGCCCAGCAAGCACCAGCTGGCCGAGGGCATCAGGGACAGGCCGGCACACTTGGGGGTGAGGGAGGCAGGGAGGGGAGCAGGAGGGTCCTGCTGCAGGGGCTCCCGCTCCCATCTCCAGTGAAGTGGGGGTGGGCTGGGAGCCCCTGAAGCCCCCACAGGTAGCAGAAAATGTAATCATACCATAAAGCGCAGAAGCCATGTGCAGCCCCGTGGGACCCGTGGTAAGATGTGCTGGACTCGAGAGCGTGCTTTTAGCACCCAAACATTACTGAGGTGCCTGAGACCCCATCTACTAAAAAGCTGCCTCTCCTTTAAGACTGAAAACACTCACTCTCTTCATTTGCTGTGCTCTTGCTCTGCTAAATGTCAGGTTGAAGGCAGGAGATGGTTATGAAAATAAAGACGTAGGCAGGAACTGTGATTCCAATGAGCAACTCCCCTCCCAGAACACACATTTAATGGGGGCTTCCGCTGTGATCCTTCTGCTCTAACTGCCAGCGGAGGGCTCCAGTGTCCGGGGCGGGGGGGGGGGCACCTGTGACCTGTGCCCTCTGCACGGCTTCTGGGGGCCTCGTAGCTGCCCAGGGCCCTGTGCCGGCTGTTGTCCCTAAGACCGAGCAGCTTCTGGCTCCCACACTGATGGCTCCCTGTGCAAGTAAGTTTTGAGGGTTCCCAAAAAAAGTCAGCAGTGTCTCCAGAGCTCATGCAAGCAAAGCCCATCTTGGGGAGCTGCATAGGCTACAGGCAAACTTGGGTTCTGGTTTCACGCTACAGGATTTAAAACGGTTGAGTAGTACGAATCCAGTCACCAGCCTTCCCAGGGCAGCCCAGGTAAGAGGATGGGCAGTGCCTTCTGCAAGGACCTTTTGCCACTTTCCTGATTTTCCTTTTGCTTAAAAGACAGTAAATTGTCACTGCTGTTCTTGTTGCCATCGCTGTCACCTACTGTGTCACATATTGATGCTTCCTGTGCAGACACCTCCTGGGTGGTGTGTGGGAGGTCTCTGACAGGTGTACACGGCCCCCAGACCAGCTTCTCTCACATCAGTGTCTTAGTTCAACCTATCAGTGTTGATTGGGCCTCTAGGTCCCCTGCCAGGTGCTGTGGGTCTGTGTCAGGACACCAGGGCTCTCCTTGTCCAAGCTGGTATGGTGGGAGAGGGAGCCTAGCCCCACCCCCATGCTTGCTTCAGTCGGAGGCAGACGGAAGAATAACTGAATCCAAAGAATGGGCCTGAAATCTCACGCCAACTGTGAGGGCATAAAAGGACTCGAGGAGGTTAGGGACGAACAGGCTCTGTCATCAGAGTGGGGAGCGGCCTGCCGGCCTGGGAGGGACACTCTGAGGGGCTGACAGATGGGAGGGTCTGGGATGTGCAAGTGAGGGGTATTCAGAACAAAGGCTCAGCATGGAGGCACACGGGGCACCCCAGGGGCTGGAAGCAGCCAGCCCAGAGCACAAAAGGGACTCAGACCCTCCCTTCTGCGCCACAGCTTAATTAAGCCACAGGGCTGGGCAAGCGGTGGGGCTGGGTGTGGCTGCCCCAGCAGCTGTGCTCCATTTGCAGAAACCCCACGTCCTTCTGGGCCCACCTGTTCCACCTACAATTGATGTGAGTGGTGCCCTAGCTGCTCACGGCTGAGGCTCTCCAGGACCTCGGGTCAGACTTGGGAGGCTCAGCCTGGTGGCCGGGCACCCACGAGCTAAGTGACCTTGGCAGCTGTGACTAGGATTGTGAGCTCCAAGGCCTGGGAGAGTTTCTAGAAGTCAATCATCATCCTAAGGAGGGGACAAGAGAGGTGTTTCCACCAGAAGGGACATCTCTTGGGGGAAAGAGAGTGTGTGGGGAGGGCCTCTTGCACCCCTGGAGTGAAGTTGTGGGGAGCAAGCTCGGGGTCCAGAGTGCTGCTGGGACAGGAGCCTTAGACCGCACACAAGACATCAGCTTGTCTGGCTGCCTCACCTGGAGCCGAGGCGGGATCTGCAGATTCAAGATGCACTTGAAAAAGTCACCCCAGTAGCACGTACCCTGGAGAAGGGAAGGCTGAGCAGGACACGGTGGCCTTGAGGTGATGGGGGTGCTGAGACAGCGGTCGGCAGACAGCTCAGAGGGATCGTCTAGACCCCCCACATTTCAATTTCAAATCTCGGGGTCACTAAGCTCTTAGTGTTTTTATTCTCCTTGAATCTGGTGGAGGATGCAAAGGCCAGGGGGTGCAGGAGGTGACCCCAAAATGTACAAGCCAGGTCAGCCTCCAAGCCATGTGATTATTTTGTTTAACAAGCAACTGTATTTTATTTCCTCTCACTCAAGAACATCTTGATTTCTGGTTTAAGTGTAGGTTTTACAAGTCTGTGAGAGGTGTAATTCTAGGAATATTCTTTAATTTTGTGTTCTTTTGCTTCAATATCTTTACGAAGAAAAAAGAGGAGAACTATGAAATGCTCACCTACAGAGCAAATCAAACTTTTTAGTTAGAGGATTTAAGCCTAGTTATAAACTGAGGCTAACATTATCTTGTGTGTTAATAATCCCAGCATTTACCAGTCATAAACTCCTTTTAAAAATTTTATTTATTTATTTATTTTTCTAGAGACAGAGTCTCACCTTATCGCCCTCGGTAGAGTGCCGCAACTCAAACTCCTTTAACTGATTTGCTATTAAACATCACACTATCGACCCAAGTATAAACCTGTATTCATACCCACGTCCGCACCTCTAAAGTCTGTACAGAATTTTGCATTTCCGAGCATCTGGCTTTATTTGCTAATATAGTATCTCTGAACCTTGTTTTTTCTGTTCTCTGGACAGTCATGCACAGACACACACAACACACACAGAGAAACGTAACTTGGCTGGTTTATTATTTCGTATGTTAAAAGAATCTTAAAATATCCCACCTGCCCCCTTTCCAGTCAGAGAGGTCTTTCGTGTCCTTCTACCTGCTAACAGAGAACTAACCTACCAAGATTCCCATCCAGACCTGGGAGGCCCTGGGCCTTGGAGAGAAGGTGCCAGCACAGAGCCTCCTCGGTGGCCAGCAGGGCAGGCCAAGGCGAGGGGAGGGCTGCGTGGGGGCTCACCAGGTGTGGCTTACCAACCAGAGTGTCTCCAACTTGGGCATCTGGAAACCACTTTCATCACCCAGACCTCCCTGGTTTGACAGTGCAATTGCTTTCCCAAAGCTTCTCTTCTATGACTTGCAGCTCCTGGCCTGACGGCTCCAGCATCACTCCCAGCCTGCGCCCTATCCAACGTCTTGCCTCCTTTATGGCCGTGTGCGTGTTAAGAGCTGGGCTTGGCTATTTTTGACAGGCTAATGCCTCTTGCTGCAGGTAATGCTGTTTACAAGAGACGCAAGGCTGAGAAGAGGTGCACTTCCCGTGGATCCTCGCCCCAGAGTGGCCTCCAGAGCAGTCACCTCTGCACACGTCTGGGGGCTCTGCCTGGTTGCTGCTGTCATGAGGCTTCACCCACAGGAGGTCTGGCCTGCCCTCCTCCCATGCAGGAAGAGCTTCCCTGGCTGGGGTCTTTGTCTGGCTCTGTTGAAGAAGGCATCCGTGGAACTCCCCAAGGCCTCATCCCCACTCCCGCAGGAAGGAGGCTGCTGGGAAACCAGAACCACAGAAGCCAAGAGCAGTTGGGAGACAAACTCCTCTGAGCTCGGGCCACAGTTCAGGCCTGCTGTGCTCCCGGTGGGGTGTCCTGGCATCCACACCCACTGTCCCTCTTCCATCACCTGCCCATCAGGGTCTCCTCCCCACCCTTTCCCATTTATTTTAAAATCTCAGTTTAACACAGTTTTTACACTTCGCTTCACTCCTGATGTCTCTCCTCCCAATACCCATTTCTCTTGTAAGCTGCCCCCCACCTGCAGGCGGGTAGGATGCTCTGCCCAGAGCAGCAGGCTCGGTGCTGGTCCTGGCCTGACCTGGCGCCCCTCCAGTCGCACCCCTCACTCTCCCTGGGGCAGGTGGCTGAGGCCTGCAATAGCCCCTGAGGGCTGCCCTTCACCACCTGCACCCTGGAGGACGCAGACATTCACCTGATGCGCACTCACACGTGCCTCCTCTGAAGGACTTCCCTGTGTCTTGAATTTTACTGGACAGCCCAGATTCCAAGTCTTCCCTCCTGTTTCCTTCCCTAGAAGCCCACGCTTTCTCTGCAGATTGCGTGTTCTAAGTTTTAGTTCAGAAAACATGTCCCCTACCCCCTGAATCGGGGTGTACACACAGAAATGAAAATATAGAATAAAATGCATTCCTTGGGAAAGAAGGAGTCTGTCAGGAGTCCAAGTGATGCCCGCCAGCAGAGGGGTCACAAAAGTGACTGATCCTCAAGCAGAACTTCAGAGCTGAAAACATGGGCAGCCCAGGACCTGGACTGGCCTTCAGGGCGGCCAGCCAGCACACGCTGTCTCAGGTTGCTGTGGGGACAGGGATCTGCCCCAGGGGCTGGGCCTGCGCTCTGGGCTAGGTGCCCCCAGGGATGGACAGTGTCCCAGTCTCTTTCTCCATGGGTTTGAATATCAGAAAGGGAAGCAATTTAAGCAACAAATATATAGCAACAGATCAATAAAACTAAGGAGTAAAGAACAGAATGTGGAGAAAGAGAAGGTGGGATTTGGCTCTTCCCCCAAATCAGTCTTAGGCACACCAGAAAACTGACCTGTCCCAGAGCCACCGACCCACTGGGACCTCCTCCCTGTAGTCTGAGCTCTCTGCTGACTTAGGGCCTCTCTCTTCTGGCTCCCTCTCTCTCCACTGCTCCAGGGAGCCTGGTCTGGGTCTTGTTGGTCACTGCACCAACGTGAGCCCCTGATGCCTGTGCTCACAGCCCCGCAGGTGTGGCCCCTCTACCCAGCCTGGAGCTCTCCTCGTGGGCTGCTGCGGGCCGGTGCCCTCCTTTGCCTCCCCAGTATTTGATCTCACCATTGCCCAAATCGCCTCTTGACCACTCACACTCGCATGCCACTCACTGTCGTTTCCCTGTTGTTTCACGTGGCTTTATGGCAAATTCCTCATCTCCAAAAAATCAGAGGCTGAGAGAAGAAATGAGGTCTGCTTTTCCTTATTGTCCTACAGTGCTCACACCGGGCCCAGGAGCCAGAGGAAGGGCTCCGCCCCACAGCGTGGTCTCTGCAGTGGGGACACCAGTGGGGTGCAGCCTGCAGCAGCTCTGCCACCTGCTTGGTGAGTCTCAGCTCACCTGGCCCTTTCCTTGCCCTCGAGTGAAACAGGCAGCACACCTGTGCTCAGCCCCTTCCAAAGCCCCTGGGGCCTCCTCTCTTTCCGCTGGTGGACTGGCCAGGAGGTTGGCTGGAGAGCTGAGGAGCAGGAACTCTCACAGGGCCATGCAGTGTGAGTGAAGTATCATTCCACCAGCTGCTCCCACTTGTGTGAGAAGGAAGCATTCTCTAATTTGAAAGTAAAATGGACAAGCAGACTAAAACACTGCCCGCACTCAGGTGAGTGACACTCCAGCTCATGCTGGCACCACATAGGCACACACCTTTTCCTCTAGCCCCAGACCCACTCGTCCCTCGGCCTGGAGAGTGAGATGAGATAAGCTGGAGAAAGCCACGGAGCACACGGTGAGGCCAAGTTAACCCTCCCTGTCCTCCTGCCCCCCACCCCCAGGTAGTTATTCAGGTGACATCCAGGTCTAACCAGCAACAAAGATAAAAGCAAATATAGTAAACATCATAGTAACAGAAAGAAGACACAGAAGCAGGCTTCTGAACTTTCACGTGTTAGACATCCCAATTTTTTATTTTTCTGAATATCTCACTGAGTGGTCGCTGTTATTTTTAATTAAGTTTGATCTAATTATTACTGCCTGCTCAGGAAAGTGGCTTGCAGTATTAGGGCAAGCAATGTGCTTTCCTTTTATGTTTAGATATTTCTTTGGCAATCTTTCCAGACTTCAGTGTTCTCTAAAGATCTATTTCTGAATCTCAGGAGCTATATTTGAGGAAACATGGGCAAAACTCCGGAACAGACATGTAGTCACTGCTTTTGGAAATGGCCTATTTGAAAGTTTAAGATTTATGAGAAAAACGCACAAGTGGACCCCTTCCAGAAAAGCACCCAGACCCCGATGAAAGGCAAATGGAAGATGGGACTGAGCTGAGACAAAGCCCGTGGCCCTGCATATTGACGACTTGAAACAGAACATATATGCAAATGAACATATATTATTGGGATGTTGGGGACAAAATGTGTTCCTTTACCTTCACCATGGCAAAATTTTGCAAGTTTTCCTTAGAATAGCACATTACTGCCTCAAAAGGTGTGGAACTTGGTGCCACTTTGACAAACACTTATATCTGCTTAAGTTGCAGTGGGGGCAGGAGAGTTTCTGGGAGCCCTGAGTGCAGCTGAGTGCAGCCTGCCCCAGCCTGAAGGAGAGAAGCCAGCAAACCCCCTCAGCATCATCCACTACATTCACAAAGGTAAATTAAAAAATTCCGCAATTCTCCAGCTTGGCTGTGTTATAATAAACAGAAATGTTCTTTTCTTTGCAGGGTTTTTTTTTTTGGCTGGGGCCGGGTTTGAACCCACCACCTCTGGTACATGGTGCTGGCGCCCTACTCCTTGAGCCACGGTGCCGCCCAACAGAAATGTTCTTTAATAATATTTTAAGGTACCCCTTTATTTTGAAATGGGATAGATTTTGCTTCCTAGATAATTGCAAAATATATTATTTTGACCTGGAAATTTAGACATAAAGCAAGGAAAGCCTTTCTGGGACGCACAGTGGACTGACTTGGAAAAGGCTTGTTAAGCAGTCTGTGGTGGGGTCAGGATAATTTGCTGTTTTCCAACTTAATTGTGAACATCCTGTTTCCAGTACTTATGATTACTCCAATTACAAAAGATTAAACTCACCTAGAAAAAGAAGGGTCTGTTAATTCAAAGCCAACTTGCAACCTGTCCTCTCGGTAAGAGCAGAGCTTCCCTCACTAGAGGTGAGGTGTCGGGCACTCTGCACTCCCAGACAGGGCAGCCCGTAGTCCAGGAGCACCCTCCAGGAGCACAGCCACCACACACACACACACACACACACCACAACTCTGACCGCGGGGCCCTTGGGAGCAGTGGCAATAGAGATGTGCACTTAGCGGCCCTGTCCACGGAGGTCCCCTGGTCCCAGTGCACCTTTCTGCAGGTTTGTCTCCAAAGGCCCAAGTACACAAGGAAACCTGCTGGGTGTTGTGAAATAAACCATCAAAAGAAAACTTGCTGAAAATTCCAGAGGAGCATCTGCCCTCACATCCGGGAAGGCAGAGAGGGCTGGCGGAATGCTCAACTTGCCGCTCCCAGATGATCAAAGCCTCAAAGAAATGGATGTAACATTCAAAAGAACTCAGAGAGAAAAAGGAGGGGACTGTCTTCTAATCATCTAACAACTTATTTTTGGCATAGTTTTTACCCAATCACCTTCCTTAGAAATAGGGCACCTACCTGAAAAAAATGCAAAAGGTATACTGGTACCAAATAACACAATTCTTCGGTGCCTTTAATTATCCTTACTGTGTGTGTGTTACATGTGTACAAGGACATACATATAGACATAAACATACATATTTATGACATCCCGTGCCAACTTGAGAAAAGGAAATAAAAGTAAGCTCAATTAGCCCTTTAAGTAACGAACCATGGATTCAAACCAAATACATTGTTTTGTGTATTTAGAAGGGAAAAATGGGTACTAAAGCAAGGAAGAAAGTTTGGTGTCAGTGTTCTGTTAAACAAATGACCCTTAAAAATACATTTCAATTATTCTGAAAGTTAATATACCCAATTTTTTCAAGTTGGAACAAATTAAACTTTCTGGATTATCCGATGGGACTGATATCTTGGTAAGTGTCAAAAGTATAAGAGTCTGTCAAAAAAGATTTGCTTTCCCGATAGGTAAGGCAAATGAGCTCGCTCACTCTCTCTCACACACACAGAGCTCTAAAATCCTGACTGGCCATGTAATAGTTCTATATTTTGAGAAAGAAAAGGTAGAAATGATTAAAGATGTTTGCATTAGAATTTAATAATTTGCACTATTTGAAACCATTTTAAGAAAAGCCCTCTGACTATTGAGAACCGTTCCCTGGCTCCACTGTGACCCGAGGCCCCCGCCGTAAAGTGTGGGCACACAGGGCCATGCACCTGCTGGGGTGCACACAGGGCTGCCACAGCCAATGTGTTTCCAAGGGCCAGCAACATGAGGGGCCTCCCAGTCCCTGCTAGAAGCATCATGCCAGGGTGCTATGGCTGATGGTGTTTAACTGGGGACACACGGGGAAGGAGCCATAGCCTGAGTCCCTGTGTCTCCTGGTAACATCGCCCCTGAGCTGCCTGCCCTCTTCTCCCTGCCATCAGACGTCTCTGCACCTTGCTTCTCTTTTCCTGTGTAAGAACACTCAGTTCTTTTGTTTAAAGGGCAACTTCCTATTCTGATATTAATAAAACTTATTATATTGCCGCCTACCGTTCTACCACACCTAGGTTACTTATTTCTAGCCTAAGTTATACAAAAATCTATTTCTTTTTCAGAAACTTTAAGAACATAAATTGTGTATTTCCATGATGGGCCCATGAAAGAAACCATGACATCAAATTGCTCAATCTTCCTTGTAATCCAGTGATGGGAATTATGATCCACAGCCTTACTTTTATTATAGAATAAATGAAGTACAGAAGGCCAATGATTTAAAAATAAATACATTAATGCAACAAGATGATGCTTTTCCTGAAATTTATTGTTCTGCATTTGCAGCATTAAAAAAAGAACTTTTCAGACAGATTTTTAAAGTTGAAGAGGGACTTGAAGCAGCCTTAGAAAAACCAAATGAGATGTGGATACATTAGTGAATTAATACCTGCTTCATTTACCAGTATAAATGTCTTCTATTTATAACTATAATTGTCTGGGTCCTTACTACATTACTCAGCTAAATTTAAAGCTAAAAATCATGTAATCCCCATCCTCATTTGCTGAGTCCTGCTCTGCTAAATAACAAGTCAAAACAACACGACAGCTTAGCAACTAGGATTTTCTCACCAGTAAACAATCCACTTTAATGGGCAACCCCCACATTTAATCAAAGTAGTACCCTAAAGGGAATTTTGTAGTGATTTCAAAACTAAGCCCCCCCCCAAAATCTTCATAATCATTTCACTTCCAAATTTTCCTAGACAATATTTTTAAAAGAAAAAGCTTTCTTCCCCTCTGTTTTTTTTTTTTCTTTTTATTAATCTGGATTGAAGAAAAGCATACATTTCATTTATTGTCTGGATTACAGATTCTTATTAAACAAACCAGAGCTCATTATAAAATCAATATCAACTTAACCACCATGCCCTCAGGAGGAACAGCAAAAAGGTCACTCCAAGAAATTCAAACAATTTTCCTGCTGGAAGAGTGTGATTTTAATTACAGATACTATTAATTAGAGCTGTCACTGGGAGGACTTTTTTCCTGATAATTATTACAAACTCAGTCCTAAATATGCATTTTCAACCTGCATTTTTTTAAAAAAAATTAATCATTTCTGCATGCAAGTCCAACCTTTCCATTCTATCAATATTTTATATTTGAATTTCAAAGTATATCAAAGGATGCCATGCTTTCTAAAAAATCCGTGCCTGTGTGATCTTCCATCTCTACACACGGAGCAGGGCTGGTGTGATAATTTATTTATGGACTGACACAGAAGTGGCCCTGAAGACCCGGCATTCTAGATTGAGGTCCTGTGCAATAGAATTTCTGGATAAATTTTTACCAGTTTATGTGACACTTTTTTCAGACTGCTTCTTCAAAAGTGACTTTTCTTTTGCTTTGAAGCACAGCTATGCACTATGCCTGAAATGCCATCTTCAACACATTTGAAGTTGCCATTTCTTTACAAAAAAAAGATCACCCTGGGCAGGCTAGTGACCCTTTTCAGGAAACTAGAGGCTTCCTCCATTCACTGACAGTACTGAGAATTTTGAAATGGGAGGAAAATCTATCTCTTGGTCTCTTTTAAGCTGGGTATTTTATAAATTCAACCCAACTCCTTATGTGCGGCAGGGGCAGGGCTGCCCACAGAGCTAAAGGAGGCCAGGGCAGGTGAGCTCCTGGGGCATAAGGCTGAGCACTGCTGGACAGTGGAGGGTCTTTTCCAGAAAGAGCTTGGGAGGCTACCCATGTAACTCTGACAACAAAATATTTACTTTACATATGCTTACAAAATATGGTTATTTATAAAACATATTACACATCACAATCATACGACTAGAAAAACAAAGGATCTAGTCCAATTGGGGAAAATCTTACAAATACATATTGATTAGACTTTTAAAGTGGTTATTAGGGAAATTATTTTACTTTCACAAATAGGAATACGTATTTGGAATTAAATGATGCTTTATATTAAAAGAAATCGAATGCTCTCATTTGTACATTTTCTGGGTTTGCACTGCTGACAAAACTGAGGGCATTAAAAAAAAAACCTGAGGGCATGTTTTTATTACAGGACATTATTAAATATGAAATGTATGCTTCCAAAAATCCTATGACTTTTTTTATGCCCAATTTGGTCTGAACTGGTCTTGCTCACATTCTCATTGGATCCTGACTTATTTCCAGGTGTGTCTGTGACAGTTCTGCAGCCACTGCCATCCCCATGGAGTTGAGCCCCCCACCCTCGACCCATTTATCAGCATTAGATTTCACTTTATCCACATAATAGCAAAGGGTGGCACCGGGTCGGGTCAGAGGAGCTTTTCATATAAGACCCCTAGGAAGTCGATGATTTAAGAGACATCATCAAACATCGACACACCAATTTATCTTGCAACTCTGGCATTTTTCATCAATGGTGGCCAAACTAAGAAACATAACAGAGAATACATAATTCATGCATTGCACATTTTCCACATTTCTAATTAGCAACCTGCTTTCAGAGCTAACATGAGACTACCCAAGAACAGCATAAGATTAATACAGAGCCAAGCCATAAAACTGTGATTGCCAGGTATTTACATGAATGCTAATGAGAAGTTTCAAATTGTCATCATAAAAGAACCCAAACTCTGCATAAACGGACAACTGCTGGGAGTGGGGGAGGGGCTAGAGAGGAGCCAAACGATCTGCCTGTTCAATTGATACCTTCACGTGTCACTGAAAATCTCTTTACCTGGTAGGCAGCGGTGGCATCTGTGCCTGCGTGGCCCCCTAGTCCCGACAGCTTCTCCTTCAGCTTGTGGTGAGAGGTGTGCCGCAGGCAGTAGATGAGGCCGGAGGCCAGGAGGACGCCCACGATGCAGGCGATGGACACCAGGGTTAGCACCACGAACTTGGTCGAGTCCTCCGGCTCCGCCTGCTGAGGCAGAAGCTTGAGCTTGCTTCTCTGCAGAACAAGGGAAGCCGCACGTTAGTTCTCAGCAAAGCATGGTCTCCTAACACACCCGTGCTCTTCAAATGCCGGTGGAAGTGGGAAGCTCAACAGAAACCCGACGGTGCTGGCATTAAAACCACAACAGGAGGCTACCCGGAACAGCACCCCTCAAAGGAGAAGCAGGAGTTATTTCAAAATAGCACGCCACAGATTGCAGTGTGTTCACCAGGAAAGTTAGAGCCGTCACTTTTTCCCTCAGTGGTGACTGTTTTCTTTCAAATTTATGTAAAGCATTTGGCAGCTTATCTGCCGCCTTAAGAAAAGTAACGTGTCCGTCCCCGGCTTTAAACTGGGAGAGCAGTTCATCCTGAGCGCGCACGGCGGTCGGCAGGTGGAGGTGGCGGAGCCGGCGGCGCGGCAGGTGGCTGCGCAGGGCCAGGGCTCCGCACGTCCCAGGCCTGACTCCCTGCCCCACGCTGACCCTCCAGCGCCTCCGGGGACCGTCCACCCGCCAGCTCAGGAGCAGGCCCCAGCACTGGACACCTAGTGTTTCTCGGTGAGCGGGACAGCAAGACACAGGCAATAGGACGGTCTGGAAGCTCACCTCCCAGCGGAGTAAAAACTAAGGATTCCAAACTCCTCCAGTTTGTCATCGCTTCAGGGGGCGGGGAAGGGTAATGACCGTCAAAATCTGAGACAACCCTTTCGGTGCGTTTCCCTTTCCACGTGCAAAGAGGTGCCCAGCACCGTCCGCTCATTAGCTTCATCAGAAGGAACATTATCGACAATTAACCGCGCGGCAGGGCGGCGGGCGCGGCCCCTCCGCGGCGCAGGCCATCGGGACGCCGCCCGCCCCGGCCGCTCGCTGCAGGACGAGAACAATGAGCAAACTCCTTTCGACCACCTAATTTCACATGGTAACAAAACGGATTTTTCCCCATGAATGGCCGGCCGGCCTACTCATTATCTCTCTTCTATTAGTAATTTTCTCCCCGCATTCAGCCTCCAACTCTTCATTTCCTCCGGCCTCGGAGTGTACACAGAGCCTGGATGTCAGGCCGGGCCCATTTTATCTTGTAATCATAGAGGCCACCAAAGCAATTATTGCCGGTCTTGACTGGAAAAGCTGGTCATTAATTAGCCTCCTTTTGCCTTCGGTGCGGCGGATTAGCTGGTGCAGGGACTGAGTTAATGGAAACGCGGCCGGATTTTCCTTCCCGGAGGCGCCGCTCAGAGGACCGCTGCTGGAGAGCGGCTGGAGGAGGGCGCAGCGGGGGAGGGCGAGGAGGAGGAACGAGGGGAGGGGCCGGTGACGGGCAGGGGAGGGGAGGGGCGCGGCGACCCCCGCCCTCGGCCCCTTCCCCTCCCCCTCCTCTCCTGCCGACGTCCGCACAGTCGCCTCCAGAGCGCAGCCACTTCGGAGAACGCCCAGGGCAGCCCCCGGCCCCTCCGCGCCCTCTCCCCGCCCCGCGCGGGGTGCGGGCCAGAACCGCGCAAAGCAACCAGAGGGACCCCACCGCGGCGCCCCGCGACCGGGACGGGCGCGAGGAAGCGCGGTCTCCCCGGGCAGGGGTCCCTCGGTGGCCTCCTGGGTGGGAGGGCGTCGTGGGCCGCAGCGCACAGGCAGGGCGGAGAGAATCCTCCCCCACCAGGCTGGGGCGCCCCCCCAGCCGCACCCGTGCCGGAGGGCGCTTCCCGGCTCTCCCCTCGAGTCCCTTCCACCAGCCGAGGACCCCGGTCGCCGCCCAGAGCTCGCGTAGGACCCTACTCGCCTGGGCCGACGGGGCAAGGACCACAACAAAGGAGGCGGTGGAGGTGCGGAGGGGTCGCGGGGCTGTCCTCCCACCCCTGGTCCGGCCCAGGCGCTGCAGACCAGCGGCCGCCGCGTGCCCGGGCTTCGGCAACCCCGCGCGCGCCCACGTGGCTGACTGAGCCTGGGAACTGGGTCTTCCCGAACCTTCCAGCTCAGCGATGTGAGGCGAAAACGCGTGGTGCCGGCCTGGCTCGGAGACCACCTGCCCCGCGGGTGCAGCAGACGCACCAGTGCGCATCCGACCGACGGACCCACCTGGGCTGTGGGCGCGCGATGGCGTGGGTACCCTGGAGTGTAACCTCAAGGGGCGACCTCCGCATGCTGAGTACAAACAACTGGCACACACGCTGCCCTGCTGTCACTCAGCCAAGTGACCCGCAGTGACCCTGCAGAAGCTGCACCGAGGAGGCAGGCGGCCGACGCCCACGCCTTTACCTGGCCCAGGCCTGCGGACAGACGGGACCACGGGCAGGACGGTCCTCCGGGGACAGCACCGAAGCTCTTCCCAGACAGGCAGGGCGCACAGAGCCAGGCCGCCCAGGTAGGCTCCGACCTCCTCTCCGGAAACCAGCAGTCGCCGTGACCTCCGACGGGAAGCGAAACACGGTCTGCCTGACTGCCCGTCCCTGGGAGAGCTCGGATTTACTCAAAGAAAAATGTCGAGGAGAGTGACTGCCCCAAGAGCTCCAGGTCCCTCCCCGCTGGGCCCCAGGGAAGACTTGAAGGAGCCGAGGGAAGAAGAGGGGACCCCCAAGACCCAAGTCCCGCTCTCCTCCCCCAGCCCCCTGGCTGCCTGCCTGGGCTCGAGCTGCTCCCGCGGAGACGGGGACGTGGTTCGCAGGCAGGTGGGAGCCGCTCCGGGCCCACCTCCCCGGCCCACCCGCAGCAGACCCTTCCTGCAGCGTGCGGGACCGCGGGTAGGTGAGGCTGGGAAGGGGCACCGGGTGGTGGAGCGGCGGGCAGCGCGGGGCTTGAGGGAGAGGAGGGTCTGACCGGGGTGGGCGAACAGTGGGATGCTAGACTGAGGGACCAGTTGAGGTCAGCAGAGTCTGACTCTGAGGTCGCTGGATCTTGGGGCCTGGCAGGGAATCCCCGCTCTTGAAGGCCGGGAGCACCCTGGATGGAACCGAGAACGTGACTCAGCCAGGGCTTCCCCCACCTCCAAATGTCCAATCTAGCGCTCGGCAGGAGGGTCAGTGAGGAGGGAGAAACTGTTGGCCTTAAGTTAGATCTTAGGAATTCCGGAAGAAACGAATATTTCTAGAAATTCTAATTTTTTTTTTTTTTAAATGAGTGAACTTCCCTTCTTGGCATAGTGATGGAGTTTAAATAACTTCACAAATACTTCCTTTTTTTTTTTTTTTTTTTGTGGAGTTAAAGAAAATCTTAAAACCTCTCCTAACTACGAGCTTTAAGAGAAATCAAAGAGCCAGCTACGGGCTTAAAAGTTGAGTTGAGGCTTAGTCCTGACCCGGGTGTTGTTCCATGGGCCTCAGCCCTCCGCTCCTTCCTGGGCAGGTGGACCGCAGGGACGTTGGGGACTGCCTGGAAGACCACGGACTAATTGGAGGCATCTTATCAGTCTTGACTTGAAATTGAAAGAAAATGATGTTTAAATATTTATGACTTTGACATTTACAGTCAGACGTCTTTTAAAAAGCAGAACACCTCCTTCTGTACAGTGGCAGCTAGATTCACTGAAAGTTTAGAAGAGGAGGGTGAGGAGGAGGAGGGCGGAGAAGCAGTCTGCAGAGCCTGGTGCCCCAGCTGCAGGGGTGTCTGCCTCCCAGGGGCAGGAGATGCAAAGACAGCGCTTCAGCAGCAAGTCCCCGGTGCAGGAATTGCATGACTTTTAAAAATAGTGTGGAATAATTGTCAATTTTATATCAGGTTAGATCTAGCTTGAGAGAAAGCTGAAGTGCAATATTGCATATTTCTTCCTTTCAACCATCTGTACCTGCAACTCCTCAAATTTAGAATATACAATATTGCAAAAGTTGTGATTCAAAATAAATGTATGACCACAGAGACAATTTCTGGAACTGCCTTAGAAATTAGAATCTACAGACAGTGTTCTGATGGATTTAAATTATTTTGATCTGTGCTTATGGGGGGGGGCACTGAGCTCTTCAGTGCCATTCGTGGTGAGAAGCCTTCAGAACTCTTCTCAACTGTCCATGTGTTAAGGTCAAAAGAAAAGAGAACATTCTATACCCAAATGCAATTGTAAGAACTGATACAGCCACACAAATACAAAACTTTATGGTAAATATTTGTTGACAGGTAGCAAAATTTAGTATTTTTCCAAGGTTGTATGATGTGACCAGTGAACAAGAGGAACTCATTCTCCAAGTCACTGATATGTGATTTTAAAATAGGCTTTAAAAGCTTATGAACACAAGCATTCAGTTTCATTAATATTAAACCTCTAATATTGTCTGTGTTTTTATTAGTATCATTTCTAAGGTGTTTGTTTTGCAACTCAGCCTCATCCTGGGTTTGGGATGCATTTTTAGGACTATAATTATAAAGACTTTTCCCCCGTAAAACTTAGAAATCATTTTCAGAGATCATTTATGAGTTGCTGTAACAAGTTTGTCTTCAGTTAGATGAATCATCTTAGAATTTCAGAAATTTCCTTCTATATTTACTAAAATATATTGACTAAATTATAACTGCTATCATTTTAGGTAATCAAACATTTTAAGTTTCCAGTCATAGCAAGTGACCAAACTTAAAAATATGGGGGAGGGGTATCTTAAAATATTTTAAAAGTATTTTTTAAAGCTGTTAACTGAACTATTTTTAATTTGGAATTTGCCACAGAATTCTAATAAATGAGAGAAGTCAAGCGGAAATAATCATGTATTAATTCTCTGCATTACAAAATCTTTTCAGAAGCTATTATCAGAGCAAGAGGCATTGCGGTCTGAATTCAGGGTGGGAGAAGTCCTTTGTGCGACTGAAGGCTATTGTTCCTCTGTGCAGATGAAATTGTACTTGCAAATCTGCCATTCAAGTAGCCAAAAAAAAAAAAAAAAAAGTCTATATGGGCAAAAGAAAAGAATCTCCAAGAATAATTATTCTTAAATATAAACTTTAATGAACATAAGTTGGGATATACCGTTTTAAAATAGGTTATTTATTGAGTTTTCAGGAATACGTGTAAAAGTGAATATAAAAATATAATAAATTGCTTATTTGCCCTCTTAAAGCACGCCTAAAACATTAGTTTTAAAGAAATCTCTGCTTGTAAGGTATCAGGGAAGATTTACAGTATTGATGCTAAAAGAGGTGGACACCCTTGTGCAAACTAATCTTTAGCAGGGCTCGCCTACCCCCAAATTATCTCGGGAGAACAGAGAGGCCGACCAGCTGAGAACAGGCCGAAGTGGACGGTGCCCCGGAAACCTGCTCCCAGAGCATTCCAGCTTCACTGCACGAGTTTTATTGCATCCACACGCAAACTCGGCTGATAAACTTCCTGGCCTATTTTTTGCGTGCACGTATGGTCCCTTAGGCCCGAGGTGATGCCCACACCATCAGGTGTTTGCTAGGATCACGCCTTGGTCCGGAAAAAGGATTCCCTCTCCCCACCTCACCAGAACCAAATCTCCAGGACTGGGACTTTTGCCTCTTCTCCTTTACGGAGGCTAAGAAGCTCGGTCCTTAAGACTGGCCTTGCGTCTTCCGTCAGGACCCTGCAGTGGCGCGACTTTGAGCGCAGGGCCTAGGAGGGGAGGGCCGGTGCTCAGTCCCTGCCCCCACGAGGGGGAGGCGCCCCGACAGGCCCCGGGCTTTCTCACCTCCGCTTCCCTGTCCCTTCCCCCTCACTAATTCACAAGATCCCTACAGAGGTCGGAAAGATCAGACCACAGCGCTGGACACAAAGGGTGGAGGGTTCCTGGGAGCCGCGGGTATTCACAACTCTGAGAGTGGTCGGGCGCGGCCCCCCTCCCGGCGGGGACAATGCCGCGGCCTAGCCTCCCCCGCCACAAAGCGCGCCGGTCGCGAGGGAGGGATTAACGTCCCCAACAACGTGCGTGTCCCCCCAAGAATCCCGGGAGCTCCCCAGCGCAAGGCCGCACAGCCCGGCTCGGCGCGCAGTCTTCACGAGAGCCAGCGGGGTGTACTTGTCCGGGGGCGGGTGGGCATTGCTCCCTCTCCCCTCCGCACAAACACAAACCTCCACTTCCCCTCTCCTTGGCCCGCGTCCTAAAATTTGGGATAGACAACCCGGGGACTGGCTGGTTTGGCAGAGCCCACTGTGACACGCTTCGCCCTTGACTTCTGGCGGGGAGGCTCCCTGCTGCCTCAGAGAGTGGACCCACCCCCGGGGGCCGCTGTCTGGGGACTTAGACCCGCAATTCGAACCCAGGGAAGAAAGACGCGCGGGGGAGGGGCTTCGGGGACGAGACGGGGACGCAGAGCCACTCCGCCGCAGCACCCTTGGCGACTCCGCGCGTCTTGGGGGTCTCCATACCGCGGCCGGCGCCCCCCACCCCCGCTACCCATCCGCGCAAGTCGGGGGTCTGCGCGCCGCCCGCCAGGTGTGTGTATGAGGGTGCAGGGCACTGGCGACAGTGACAGTGGCACCCCCACCCCCAGCTGTCCAGCTCGGAGCTCCAGGAGCTCAACCCCCTGGGGACGAAAAAGCGCGGGAGACTCTCTCCGGCCCTAAAAGCCAATTCTTCTGAGTTTGAATCCATATTTTGGGGTCTGCCCGACCGCCTTGAGCCGGGGTTCTCTTAAAACCACGAAGCAGGCCGACTCTCGGAACCATACAGTAGCTCATGACGGAAGGTTCTAGTCATAAGTTTCCCTCCCTGGCGAGCGCGCGGCCGCCTCACCTGGGGCTGGGGTGCGGAGAGAACTGAGAACTCGGAGGTTCTGTTGGAGAGGGGAGGGGGAGGTGGCCAGTCCCAGGCGTTTTACTCCGAGCTGGGGGCTCACCCGCAGCCCCATCTGCCCCTCCCGGCAGGAGGGGTCACTGTCCTCCGAACTCGGCCTGCCCTCTGGGATGCCCCGGGGCACAGAGGCGCGCTCCCGAACCTCGTTGTGCAGGGCGAAGAGCGCCCCAAATTGGGCTGGGAAGAAAATGTCCCTACAAGGGTTCTTCTATATTCTGGCTTCTCATCCTCCCTCCCTCCCCTATCGCACACCCCTCCTCATCTCGGTGCCTGCACCGCCCCCCAACCTTTCCAGACCCTCTGAATTGCCAGGAGTGGTGAGAGTGCGGCAGGGCGAGTGAGGGCAGAGCGCTTGGCCAGAGGTCCAGGAGGCAAAGAGTATGACCTCCGCCGGGCGGTCTACAGCTGCACCCCTCCCAATCTGTGCGCTCCGAAAAAGCTGCCCCCCGCAGGCTCCCCATCTCAAGCTTCCCCCAGACCCACTTGGGGATGATCCTGGACTTAGATCTCCCCCCGCTGGCCCAAGCCTTTGACAGGTGTCCCGCGGCAAGGCAGAGTTACCCCTGGACTGAGCTCGTGGTCCATCTGGACCCCCTATGCACATGCTCCACCCTTCGAAGGCTCCCGTTGCGTGCCCCGCCACCTACGAGCCTGGTGAGGCCCCTGGCGGGCCCCTCCTGCTCTCTCCCGTACCCCCCAGCCCTTCTCTCCTCTTTCAGGACCCACTCGATCGCCCCACTAGTGCCCGCGCCTGGGCCTGGCACCCCTGGTTACCTGCAGCTGGGACGGCGCCCAGCGCCGGAGCGGGAGGTGGTGGGGGCGTGCGCCGGGCTGTACCGCCTCGGGGCGCAGCAGCCGCGGGCAGCCGCGGCGCCATCGTCACGGTCAGCCGCTTCACTGCGATGAAGACACAGACAAGCGGGGCCATACTGCTTCTGACCACAAACTTCTCCCGCGGCCGGCGAAGACAAAGGTGCTGCGCGTCGCGGCTCCAACAGTGGCGGTCGCGCGGCGGCAACGGCTCCGAGCCCGCCGGCGGCTGAGCTCTGAGCAGCCGCCGGGCCGGACTGGGCGTGCTCTACCCGGGCGCGACCCCCGGGCTAGGTGCGCTGGGCAGGGGCGCGGCGCAGGCGGGCGCAAGGCCGGGCTCGGGACGGTCCCCACAGGGCCGCGGGCCGCGCGCGCAGCTCCAACCAGCGCGGCCGCCGCGCCCCGCCTTATATCCGGCCCGGCGCGCACCCGGCCGGCGGCGGCGCGGCTCGCGGCCCAGCCACCGGTTGCTATAGCGATGCCCCCCCCAACATGTTGCTGACAGCAATTGGCTAAGGGGCCGCGGCTCTCCATACACCCTCTCCCGCCCGAGACCGTGAATGGACATCAGCTTTGTCAGTCACTGGTACGACGCCGCAGCCAGGGCCCTCGCCTTTTCTTTCTTTTCAGCCCTCCTTCCCCTCATCCTGCGAGCTGAGTCGCACTTCACGTTGGGGAAGTTCAGGACAGCAGTCAGCAAAGGGGCCTCAGAAAGAAGAGTCGGTCCCAGGGCTCTGATGTGACCTTTGCTCCCCTGGGCGCCGCACGAGTGGGTGCGTGGCAACTCTTTGCAAGAGAAAAATTCACAGCAAAATAATTCTTTTGAGTTAGTTTTTCCAATCTTGCGGCGGGGCCTTTTTGCTCCTTTCCAAATTAAAGCAGGCTAATTACGCGGGCAAATCAGTGAATAACCCCTCCCCCACCACTTTACATGCATCCTCTCTAGTTTTTAGGTCTTCAATACGCATAAAATGTGTCTTGCCAGACTCAGGAACTGGCGAGACCTCGCCACCACTCAGCCTGGGCGAGCTGCCAGGCCCAAACACCGGAGGGAGGCGGTGAAACCAGGAACCAAGGGCTCCTTGCCCTTTCCTCCCGGGTCACCAGCCTACCCCGGCCACCACCTGAAGCAGGAGGAGTGGAGTGGGGTCACAGGACCGGCTCCCAATCGCTCCACCTTCCCCAAGTTCTTGACCCCCGGGCAGGCTGGGCGCGTGAGGCAGGCCCGAGACGAGCGGCGGGGGTCTCCGGAGAGACCAGGCCTTGGGGAGAGACCACGCTGGCTGGCCGAAGGCAGGGGGGCCTCGCCCCCATACTCCCGCGACCTCTTCTCTGTCCCAAAGTGCAACTCCGCCCCCCATCTCTCCGCAAGCCCTGGACCCGCGTCAGGGCCACAGGTTGGGGCGCCCTTCGGAGCGGCCGAGAGCTGGAGAGCTGAAACCCAACATCTGTGTGTACAATGCGCTCTCCGAGGCCCACAGCTGCAGGGACAAGGAGAAGAAAGAAAGAGGGGGAGATCTTGTCACCAGCAGATGACAGTCTGTGGCGCGCTCTTTAGTGTCTCCTTTTCTGGAAACCCCGGCGCCCCCCTCTCCCACCGCCTCCCCATTGTTCCCAGCGCTCGGGACAGCTGGAGACGGCGGCCCTCACCCCCGACGCCCCCTCCGGCCCCACACTCGGCCCGCCGCTCCCTGCCCCTTCGGGCAAACTCCTCCACTCCCGACTCTCCTCCCCCCGCCCAGGCGGAGCTCTCTTCCCCCCTGCCCTCCCTTCCCCTCCTGGGCGCTGCCCCCAGACACGCCTGGCTCCGAGGGCCTCAGTCCCTCTTCTTTCCCCGAACCCGCTCTGTGAGACCTCGGAGAAGGGGTCGCCCATAGACCGGAGGCAGCACCTGCCGAGTGCATGCCTCTAAGGGTCCCAGAGACTCCGTTTCCTCTGACCAAAGGCCTAGGCTGAGTTCCACTTTTCTTTTTGTATTCTTGGAGGTTGGGAGTGCGCTTCACAAAGCCCTAGGACAAGGAGATGGCGGTCTTTCGAGTGGGCTGAGTGTGCAGCAGGAGCCCACAGGCCGCCTGGCAAGGCCCTCAAGGAGCATTAGCAGACACCCCCTCCCCCTATACCCAGTGGGCGGGAAGGGCTAAGTCACCTTGGCCTCACGGTCCCGCGCCCAGGCCAAGGCCTGCAGAGTTCTCTGCAAACCGGCTCGGGATGCGGCGGTCTGCCTGCTGGTCGGTTGGGCCCTCCCAGAGGTGGCCAGCAGGTCAGAGAGAAGCCTCCCCTCACTCCTCCCGGTTCCCCAGGGCCCATGACCCAGTGCTTGGTGCCCAGGACCACCCTCGGAGGGACCTCTTCGGCAAAGATTCAAGTAGCAGCAGTTCCTGCCTCTCCCTGCTACCCTCTTCAGAGCTCAGGTCAATCCTCGAGTCGGCCTCTGGGGCTGCCCTTGGCCCGGTCCTGGGCAGAGGAAAGGGAGGATGAAGGGGGGTGCAGGGGCGGGAGGATGCCCCCGGGGCCCAGGCAGGAAGAGGGGAAGACTGTGGACGGGGGATGCCGAAGAGGGAGGCTTGGAGGAGGGGACCTGCTGCCCTCAGCCTTGCTGGTAACCCGCCTCTCCATAGCAACGGCCTGCGCGCGCGTGTCTGTGTGTGTGTGTGTGTGTGTGTGGGGTTCCTGAGGCTCCCCTGCGCGGAGGGCGGTCTGTGGGGGAGCGGAGGGGATCGGATCGCAGAACCCTGGGGCCGGCGACAGAGGAGTCCTCTCTGGACCTGGAGGTCCGGCCTGGAGGTGCTGGGAGCACTCTAGGGGCTGGGAACGCCGTGCTGGGTCTGGGCTGGGGGTGGGTGGACGCGTCTGGCTCTCAGCCAGATCCTCCTGCTGCGGTCACTGGGCGCTGGACATCGGTGAAGTGGAAGGGCACGGGAGTGGTGCAGGTCTTCCCTGGGCCCAGCGTGCGGTGTCTAGTGCACCGCAGGGAGCCTCGCGGCCTACGTTCCTGCCAGGGGACCCCGCGGGAGCTTCCAACCCGCGGACTGGCGGAGAGACCCCGGCAGGGAGGCCGCCAGGGACTGAACCAGGCCCCGAGGCGCGACCTCTCGCCCCCTCCTCGCCGGGGCTTCTTGCACCGCTTCCCTCACAGTTCTCATCTCCGTCCTCCTGCGGCCCCAAGCAGGTGCGGAGACCGTACTGGGGAGCCCGGCAGCGGTGCGGAGCCCTCGCGGGCACCCGGGAACTTGGACAGGGCGAAGAGGACTCCGGTCGTGGGTCCTGGGTGGCCAGAGGGCCTGCAACCCTAGAGCGCACTGGAGCGCGAACGCGGCGCGGGGCTCGAGCTTGAGAGCAGGTTTTGCTTTCTCTACAAACATAATAAATAAGGAAATAAAATTATTTTACTTAGCTAGTGCTTCAGTTGTCTCTGTGGGGTTCACTTCCAACACCCCAGCGCCACTTTCCTGATTTAATCTGATTGTGATGACCCGTCTGTCTCCAGGGCTTTGAGAAGAGACGGGTGGGAGGTGATCCAGTTTAAGTTTGATTTCAGGCATTTTAAAAATAGTTTGAGGGCCTTAATTGGTTTATGCAGGTATTCAAAAGTAGAAAAGTTCGTTTCCCCAGCAACACCAGTGGTGCACCCCCACAGTATGTTCTCAGGAGGTGGACTAGCGGCTCTCCTCTTCTGATTCATTTAAGAAAGGCATTTGTATTTGAGGGCTGGTCCTTTTAGTGAAGTGTTTCAGGAACTGATCAATGAATCCACTAGATTTTCATTCTATCCAGGGCAGGAAAAAATGTGTCTTTTAGTTATTTAAAATACTTTAGAAAAGTTTATTGACAATAGTGTAAGGCCAAGCTTCCACTAATTTGAAGAGTGAGTGATGTTAGGATGCCTGCGGTGCACCATGAGAGCTTAGGCCTCATTTAATAATAAATTTCCATGTACATGGTTTCAATAGCATTTTCAGAGAAAACTTTAACATGATACAAAATATTTTTGAGACATGTTGATTGAAATCATTTAGGTATGACAATGACAAATGTGTATATTATTCTTATAGAAGTTACCATGGTTTGGTTGGTGAATGCAAAGTATGACATATGTAAAATTTTCCAAGACCTACAAAATTTCTGAACAATAGTTTAAAATGATTTGTTGATCCTGCTAATACTTCTTTTAACGTGTATTTCATATTTGTTACATGTAAAATCTAATGTTCTGTGATAAGAATTTATTATTTTTAATTTAGGGAGCATCAAACTGTTATAGACCATACATTTAAGTGATTAGAATAAATCTCCAATGTACTGAATTATCAAAGAAAATATATCTTTAAACAAAATACAGAAAGACTGTCATGGGAAACATGGTTATTATAAAGCAAAACATCTGTTTTAGGAATTTTAAATGATATGGTAAAGTAGAAAATGATAAAAACAGGTTCTGAGATACTTGCTTGATTTTAGAAAATCTACCTCAATTTTCTTTATAAAATAAAACTAATTTATAATTAAGGTATACAAATAGTTAATTATTTTTGATTTATAAATTCATTCCTATAAATATTTAAAATTATAAAATGAAATTAGATCCTTTTAAATACCATAAGTGTATATTTTCCATATATATTAAAGAAGATAAAATTTTATATCAATTAGCAAATTTTAAAAAACAAGGTGTTTTAATTGGTCAACCTAGTGAGATATAATATAGGCAGTCTCTGGGTTATGAATGAGATCAAGTTCTGCAGGTTTGTTCTTAAGTTGAATTTGCATGTAAGTTGCAACAGGTACATATAGGTACAAATAGTCTCTGTTTGTAAGTGTAAGTCATATGTCAGTCGGATATTTGTAACTCATGGACTGCCTATAATTGGCAGTGAGATAATTTGATAATGAAGATACCGGCACAAATTAATACGGATGACACTAAATTGAAATTCAGTAATTGTCAGTAGTTATTTTTTTAGGCAATACTTGGAAGAGCATTAGACAATAGCCAGAGTCCTTATTCATTGTGAAAGATAAGTCTATTGCAACAATGGGGAAAAGAAACACTTCATTTTAGTAGAGCCCTCACCAGCTACCTGTGCACACTGGAAGCAGAGTTTATCCTACAGCACATTCAAATTCATGAGCTGGGAAGATTCTTCAGGGTAAGAAAGAATTCTGCCCCACTGCTCATCTTAGCAACTGTAAGATATTGCTATAAAATCAGTGTCCTCACCTTAAAATTGAGAGGATCTGAGAAATATTAAAATTAATTGTTTGAATTATTTTACTTTGTTTCAAGAAAAATATGAAGTCTTTACTCAAAACAGAAAAATACAAGTCAATTTTTGTTTTGAAAAAAAAAAACAAAACTACCAAATAGCCCAGCTTTTATTATTAGTTTTCATGTTGGCTCATTCTGATTGATTTAAAGTTTTTGAAATCCAAAAATAGGAACTCAGTTATGAAATAGAGTTGATATCCCCACAATGGCTTAACATGATCATAAGAAACAATGTCCTTAAAACACAAAGATGTGTTTCGGCAAAAATTTATGCCTGAAGGATTGCTTAACAAACATGTAGGGATTTTCAGACTTTCTTTTGCAAACTTTGAAATTGCGTTTCAAAGGACAGGAAGCACCTTAAGGCTTTATTATTACTATCATTAATTTTCTCCATTAAAACAGCATTGTGGGAAAAAACGCTCTTCATAAGGACAAGTGTTTCCAAACAGGAGAGCCCCCTGGAGCTTTGCTAATAATAAAGGTTTCATTCTCTAGAGAATCTAGAAGAGAGGTTACTTCTGGTCTCTTCTTTGTAAAAATCTAATCTTTCATAATTTACAAAATATTGCTATTAAAATACATAGTTAATAGCTGATGTTCAGTATGGTATATATACTGTACGCTCATGACTAGATTTTATACTTCTTTATAAAACTGAGTTAAAATTCCTTAGATTGTAAGAAAGTCTCATTACCACATGAAGAAGAATGTAACTTTTTAAAATATGGCTAAATAGTGCCATTATGTTCAGATGGAGGGAGACAGAATACCAAGTTATCTCTATTTTTTGGCTAAAAGCTCCTTCCCGTATTTTGTCAGTTACATACTACAGGTCTATTTTAATTATTTGGAAATAGCTTTTTCCTTGGATTGCTTTGGAATTAGTAGAAGACCATTCAGGTCAATGTTTATTTCACGATCATTCACTATGCATTGCTCATGTGTTCTTTAAGAAACCTGCCTATCAGGGCCATAGGGCCCATCAATGAGTTTGAGTTGCTGCTTTACCAAATACAGTCCACCCTCCTTAACCCTGGGCTCCACAGCCATGGATTCAACAAACCAAGGACCAAAAATATTCAGGAAAAAAATAACAATGCAACAATAAAAGATAATACAAATTAAAAAAAAAAGGAAGAAACAGGCCTAGGTGTACTTTAACGTATGAAAATAGGCTCCAATTAAATGAAAGAATAGCTACAGTCTGACAAAGTTCTCCTTAGTACCTGGATTCTACTGAAAAGGAGTCACTATGAAGTGATATTTTCTGATTTTATATTGTAAATATGTCTACATATATTTAGGTCTAATGTGGACAAAAATTCAGGAAGCAGCTAGTTGCTTTTCATTCTAACACAACATGGAGAAAGTTCATGTAGCAATGGCAAAGCAGAATTCCTTATGAATACCCACAGCTGCCAAATAGCCAATCGAGGAAAAAACAGTTGACTGTTCTCTGCAGAAGCAGCGTGAAGTGTGTTGGCATTTTGGGAAGTATGGCACAACATTAGCATGTAATCTCAAAGAGGGCGCTATGACTTGCTAAGGCCACTTGTAAAATTCTTACAAACCTAACACACACACACACACACACACACACACACACACACACACACACACCCCTCCTAATTTCTTTTCATCTAAGCACTTTAGGAAGTTACATTTTTATTTCCAATTGGTCAATCATTTCCGAAGTCTCATTTGGAATTATCACCAGAGATCGGCCCAAGCAAAACTAAAAATCTGGTCTTACATTTTCTAACCATTTAACTTCTGATTCCTTAAAGCTACATAATTTGGCCTGGTTACCCCCCATTTTATTGACTTTATATCCAAGTGACTTCCAAGTGTCTTTAAAAAATAAGCTTTTTAAAACAGATCACTTCCTACCTCTAAGAACACATTCTAAAAGGCATCTCAAGAGTAGTGCATAAGTGGGCAGTACCTATGGCTCAGTGAGTAGGGTGCCAGCCCCATATACCAAGGGTGGGGTGTTTGAACCCAGCCCTGGCCAAACTGCAACAACAACAACAAAATAGCTGGGTATTATGGTGGGAGCCTAAATGGTGGAGTAGCTGGTGGAGTCCCAGCTACTCTGGAGGCTGAGGCAAGAGAATCACCTAAGCCCAAGAGCTGGACATTGCTGTGAGCTGTGATGCCACGGCACTCTACTGAGGGGGACAAAGTGGAGTTGCCACTTAAAAAAAAAAAAGAGTTGTTATGGCCTGGTGGGGGAAGGAGGGGACCCCACGGAAGGTGAGACTCACTGTCTAAGCATGTTTGAATAGAGTCAGTTCCCACTGTCCTCTCTGTCCTGAACGTTCATCTTTGTGGTGCAGCCTACAACCTTCTCATCTTTTGTGTTCCCCATAATCAGAACCTGTTACTTTTCAGGTGACCACTTGGTCTGGCCCTGTTCCCAGCCTACACCTGTGTGGATGGTGGTGGGCTGTCCACCCTGGGGTCAGTCTCGTCCTGTGTGGATGGTGGTGCGCTGTCCACCCTGGGGCCAGTCTCGTCCTGTGTTGGTGGTGGTGGGCTGTCCACCCTGGGGTCAATCTCGTCCTGTGTTGGTGGTGGTGGGCTGTCCACCCTGGGGTCGGCCTCCTCCACCCACTTGACTGGCTTCCTCTCCCTCAGGAAGAACTCCACCAATTCCTCCTGAGATCACGGCATCTAATCAACCAGGTGCACGTGGGTGCTCCTGAGTGCACCGGCTTCCCAGTTCTCCACACCTGGAGCCCTTGGGTCAGCTGGCTGGTGGGCACCATCTGCACCTCACCTGCACTGTCTCTGCCACTGCATGGGGCATTGCAGGCCCAGCTGTGGGCTCTGGGCCTTTTGCCCGATTGAGACCCAATGTGGAATCCCTCGCCTGTGAAGATTTGAGTGTAGCAGTTTTGTCATCATTTCACACACCCTCACACCTACCACCTCACACATGTGCACACATCACACAGCAGACACCCCACACACCACACACCTCACATAGCACACACCTCACAGTGCACACCTCACACAGCACATACCTCACAGTGCACACCTCACAGCACACATCTCACACGTGCACACCTCACACGTACCACCTCACACATGTGCACACCTCACACGTACCACCTCACACATGTGCACACCTCACACAGTGCACACCTCAGACGTGCACACCTCACACATGTGCACACCTCACACACATACACCTCACACAGCACACACCTCACAGTGCTCACCTCACACAGCACACATCTCACATGGGCATACCTCACACATGTGCACACCTCACACATGCACACTTCACAGAGCACACACCTCACACACGCACACCTCACAGCACTCACCTCACACAGCACCCACCTCACACAGCACACATCTCACATGTGCACACCTCACACAGCACACATCTCACAGGTGCACACCTCACACGTACCACCTCACACATGTGCACACCTCACATGTGCACACCTCATACAGTGCACACCTCACACATACCACCTCACACATGTGCACACCTTACATGTGCACACCTCACACATGTGCACACCTCACACATGCACACCTCACACATGCACACCTCACACGTACCACCTCTCAAATGTGCACATGTGGAGAGAAGGGAGCGATTTTTTTTTTTTTGGAGACAGAGTTTCACTGTGTCACCCTTGGTAGAGTGCCATGGTGTCACAGCTCACAGCAACCTCAAATTCTTGGGCTTAAGCAAATCTCTATCTTCAGGCCTCCTAAGTAGCTGGGACTATGTAGCACCGGCCATTATGCCCAACTATTTTTTTTTTGTAGTTGTTGTCATTGTTTAGCAGGCCCGGTCTGAGTTCGAACCCACCAGTCCCAGTGCATGTGGCTGATGCCCTAACCAATGAGCGACGGGCACCGAGCCCATTCTGTTATCTGTCTGTGTTGAGGGCATATTTGATTCCATGTTTCCAGCCACTGGCTTGGCCTATCATCCATTCTTTTTATCCTCGTGTCCTTTCCCCTACAGCAGATCCTTCCAGTCTGTAACAGTA
>CAUYRH010086424.1:0-10400 GCA_963574655.1 Perodicticus potto | reverse complement strand
TGAGGAGCTGGCCTCAAGTCAGTAAAAGAGAGGCAACCCATGAAAAACAAAAATGCAAGACAAGACACCACACTGAAAGAGGACCGATGGCACCATCCATTCCAGAAGAAGGGGCGACAGAACTCCACACTTAGCCAGTTCGGCAGGTCCCGAGCATGTCCGCTGGGCTTGGGCTCCGCTTTACTTCCTACTCTATCCATTGAGATAAACAAGGTCCTTGGGTTGAGGCCTGCTGACTCAGCTCAGCAGAGTGAGAATTCCCAGAGCGCACACAGAGCCCTAGGAAGCACATTATGAGTTCTCTGGGAACTGCCCCTCCCGCAGAAGACAGGAGCACAGAGCAAGCCCCGCCCCTGCTGCTAAGAAGGAGGGGCAAGTGGGCAGAGCAGGAAGTGGTCAGTCGTCACTTCCTCTTCCAGGCTACTGGCCGTTAGGCCTTCGTGGGAGGTGCGGAGGAGGTGCCGCCGCGGAGGTGCAGCCCGCGCTCCACCGACGGAGGCGTGGTTGATTTTCTCAGTCTCCTGGTGGATTTCTTGAGGTAGAACAATCCTCCGAAAACCGTAAGCCCCCTGCCCCTGAAAAGAGGAGGCCAATTATAGCCGTCCCTCGATCCAAACCTGCTCTTGGGCTTGGACTCCCCGGGAGCGGCCTTTAGCCCAGTGCCGTTTTCCTTTTCCGCGTCTCGGTGTGAAGCTGGTGGCCTCAGGCCCCCAGAGGGAAATTTCCCAGGCCCTAGGGTGTTAAGGGGGGACCCTCTAGGGTGTTAAGTGGGGGACCCTCCCGAAGGATGAGGGGACTCGGTGCCCCAGAACTGGGGCCGCACCAAACTGCGCCTTGTGGACGCCGGAAGGCCTCGTGGGCTAAAGATGGCGGCGGCTCTCGCCGTGCGCGTGGGAGGGTCGGGGCGGGGACGTGTTCCGAGGGTTCTCGGGGTCCGCAGAGGGCCGCTTCCAGGTCGGGAGGAGAGCCAGGGTGACAAGTGTGATCCTTGTAGGGACCTCCGCCCCTTAACAAGAATGGGGAAATGCCTTTCTGTGGTCGGACCTGGGAGACCTGGGGGGGGGCTGCAGTGTAGCTCGGGGGCGCCTTCCGTCCTCCCCATGAGAACCGTAGAAGTTTGTGGGGTCAGCTTGAGAACAACAGAGGGAATTGGGGCTCCCGGTCTTGCAACAATTGTTGCGATGGTGCTGAGTGCGAGCCGAGAAGACTCCCGCCTCCGACCCCCGGTTGCCATGCGGTGGCCTGAGACTCCATTTAACTTTCCACAGGGCGGCGCCTGTGGCTCAGCCAGTGGGGCGCAGGCCCCATATGCCGAACGTGGCGGATTCAAACCCGGCCTCGGCCGAACTGCGAAACAGAAAAATAGCCGGGCATTGTGGCGGGCGCCTGTAGTCCCAGCTACTCGGGAGGGAAGAGAATCGCCTAAGCCCAGGAGTTGGAGGTTGCTGTGAGCTGTGACGCCACGGCACTCTACCGAGGGCGATAAAGTGAGACTCTGTATCTATATTCTACAAAAAAAAAAAAAATCTTTCTCCACAGAGGCCCAAGGAGAAAGACTGAGCAGAACAGGAGCCCCGTGGGATCCCAGAGCAGGCTACTGCTCTCACGGAAACCTGCAGTGAGCCCCCGGGTTAAAGCCAGGCTGTTCTCTCCCTGCAGAAAGCGCTCACATGATGTCATTCTTCACCCCCTCTAGGTGCTGCCCCGCCAGCCTCTTGGTCCACACAGCGGCCAGCTGTCCCTGATCGCAGCCATCATGCCTCGAGGTCAGAAGAGTAGGTTCCGTGCTCGTGAGAAACGCCAGCACACACGTGGTCAAAAGCCGGCCGTCAACATTCCTCCGACCATTGAAGAGGCCATTGAAGAGGAGGAGGAGTCTCCTCCTTTCCCTCCTACCCTCCATTGCACTTCTTTTTCTGCAGGTTAGAAACACCAGCTGACCCGTGCTCCAGACCAGGCTGTCAGTGGTCCTCAGGCCATTGCAGAGAAGGAGAGGAGTTCCCTCCTTTCTGGGCTGCCTTCTATTGCATTTCTATTTTTTTTCAGGTGATGCCCCAGGCCCCCAGGATGTCTCTATGTCCCAGGGGTCTGAGGAAGCTGCTGGGGCTAGCCGTCCCGAAGGAGCTGTTGGTAATACCAAGTCTGATGAAGAGCCCGAGAGTCAAGAAGAGGCATCAGCAAGCAGCTCTCAGGCATCACCCTTCACTCTGAGACCATCCAGAGATCCTCTGACCAGGAAGGCTGGCCTGCTGGTGCAGTTCTTCCTGGACAAGTACCAGAAAGAAGAGCCCATCCTGAAGGTGGATTTGTTGAAGATTATCAATAAAAGGTACAAAGACCACTTCCCTGAGATCCTGAGGAGAGCCTCTGAGCGCATGGAGGTGGTCTTTGGCCTGGAGTTGAAGGTAGTCGACCGTGTCAATGTGTCATACAGTCTTGTCAGCAAGCTGGGCTTCTCTGAGGAGGAGGGTGCGGGCGGTAATAACAGGATGCCAAAGTCTGGTCTTCTGATGATGATTCTGGGGTTGATCTTTGTTAAAGGCAACCGTGCCACTGAGGAGGAGGTCTGGGAATTACTGGCTGTGCTGGGGGTGCAGCCGGGGAGGAGGCACTTAATCTTTGGGGAGCCCCGCAAGCTCATTACCAAAGATATGGTGGAGCAAAACTACTTAGAATACCGTCCGGTGCCCAATAGCAATCCCCCGACTTACGAATTCCTGTGGGGTCCCAGATCTTATGCTGAAACCACTAAGATGAAAGTCTTAGAAGTTCTGGCTAGGATTAATGACGTTGACCCTACTTCCTTCCCTAATCTGTATGATGAGGCTGTGAGAGATGAGGCGGAGAGAAGAGGCGGGAGACAAGCTCGTGCTCGCAGGCTTGGCCCTGTTGCTGGGGCCGGGGGCAGGGTCTAGGACCATGTCCCTCAGATCCTCCCACGGCTAGTGAGGTTTTCTGCTTCGTATCCGCAGGGAGCATTTAACCTTCTAATTAGTGCAGAGTAGTCGGTGCTTGATGGAACAAGATGTTTACCTGTTTTTGTTTTTTCCCGTTACACATGAGTAATTTGTGCCTTTATCTTTTTCTTTCTTCGTTAGTTTTCAAATGTTGTTCCCTTTCATTGAAGATTAATTTTGTTCACAATATAAGTGTGTTAATAGTGTAGAGGATGCATTTATCGCTATTTTTCAGGTTTAAGACTTTTGCTGTGTTTAAACAAATTGAAATCCTGTCAGTACTTTTCTTCTTCTTATAGCATAAGGTAGTAGGACATTGTAAAAGGTATTTTCATGGAAATGTTAAAGAACTCCACTGGCAAATAGTTGAGATCGTACAGTGGCGAAACAAAAGTAAAATGGTTTATTCTAGTCTTTTCTGCTCTTTTTGACTCTTTGTGGAAAACTGAGTTATGTGAATCTGGATCTGGTCAGTGTGTTCAAAGTATATGAGAAAATAAAGCATAATAAAATAGACTTCTTGCTGACTCTTTTTATTATTTTTATTATTGTTTGAAAACATTGAGTACTTGCACTGTGGAAGGCTCCCTGATATTATGGGCAATGGTAAGAAAAAATAGTTGCAACTGCCGTCCATGGAATTTAGTATCTAGTAGTAGCTGTTATGTCAGGAAGATGGTTAAGATAGCCCCTAAAATATAAAGGACACGTAGAAGGAAGGAATGAAATAGAGGAGATTGCAGATTAAAGAAATCCGGTGTAAATTACCTGATGAAGACATTTTGAAATCTCAGGGAACTGCAATTCCTCAGTGGGAGTTCATTTGTGTGAGATTGCGTGTTGGGCTGAATGACACTGTTTGATCGGCCAGGCCCTCAGATAGTACCTCTCAATATTAAATATGGTCAGCAGGTGCCAGGCCCTCGGTCAGTACCTCTCAGTATTAAGTGTGGTCAGCAGGGGACAGGCCCTCAGTCAGTACCTCTCAGTATTAAATGTGGTCAGCAAGGGCCAGGCCCTCATTCAGTACCTCTCAGTATTAAGTGTGGTCAGCAGGGGCCAGGCCCTCGGTCAGTACCTCTTAGTATTAGGTATGGTCAGCAGGGGCCAGGCCCTCAGTCACTACCTCTCAGTATTAAATACTAAGAATGAAATGGCAAAGTAGTCTTAAAATTTACTGTGTATAGAAGAAAGAAATTTCCAACTGAGGTAGCGATGGAAGGAGTCCTGTGCCCCAGTCCACAAACTAGAAGTTTCGGGTGTATGATATGCCAAGCATTACTGAGGAATGTGGGTCATTCTCCCTGGAGATGAGATACCAAGCGAATGAGTTAATTCTCTTTTCTTCTCAATGCTCCAAAATATGTACTGGAGAGTAAAAAGGACCCTATGCCAAAAGCACTGTTTCAGAATATGCACATAAGGTTCTAATGTTGAATAAATGATTGGTATCGCTAATGAAAAGAACAAATATTCAGTGTGAATATTATCATATCCTTAAGCAGTGTCAGATAACCTGTAAGGTTCCAGAGTTCATGAAATTATCGTGCTCTGCCCTTTCCCTAAAGAAAGTAAATCTATTCAAATCAAAGCAACATCTGGTTGGTGAAGCAAAGGAAAGTATCAGGGTATTTTCTCTGCTATCCCACCGCCTGTCCTGTGCCTCCTGCCTCATGTTACAGTTTCCCCATCTCACACGGAGCCTTGGAAAGGAAGCTATGCTCTGCAAGGCTTGCGGTAGGGACCTTGCTCAGTTGTTTGCAGTTGTGTAAGATTTCCCACCAGCCTTTAATGAAAGAGGAGGCAAGATGAGGACCTCTGTAAACAAGGACTCTACTGATCAAAGTCTCAGAGCTTGATGCCCCTAAGCAGAGATACAAGTTGAGAATCCCATTTTTTTTTTTTTTTAAGGTTCTCAAGGAATGAATGCTTGCCTGAGGATGGCATGCTCAGGTCAGTAGAGGGGATTCTCAGCTTCTGAAAAATGAGGACCTTGAAATAAGAATGGGGAACTGCCCATCCAGAACAGTAGGGGGCCCATAAAATACATCTTGCTTTCTGCCTTGGGTGGCCATAAGCACCCCAAGAGCTGTCTGGCCTAGATGCCTTCTCATTTCCTCTGGGTTCTCTACTGGTGTTTCTGGGAGGTAAAGGCCTTGATCTTGTGGCAATAGGTCTGATTCTGCCCAAGTAGCAGATCCTAGCAAGCCCTGATTATATTTAAGGTGAGTTCAATGAGGGCTGATGATTTCCCCCATAACAGAGCGGGTCACAGAGGGCCACACAGAGGCACCAGGCAGGAGTGCTTCTGAATCTCCACTCTGGTTCTCCATAAGCTTAAAGCATTTGTCTGAGCTGAACAGACTCAGGTCAGCAGAGGGAGGAGTTCCACATACCACTCCAAGTCAAGGTTAGAAACCTAGAACTGAGGAAGTCAGGGATGCTAAAAGAGGAGAGCCTCATATAATTCTCATAGTTGTAGCCCTCAGAGCACCCTCAGTAGCTGTGGCCATAATATAGCTGTTTCTGACCCACTTCAGAAATTCTTAGCAGTGTCAGTGTGGAGGGTAGAGTTTGAAGTTTGGTCAAGATTTAAGGTGAGGAACCTGAGAGAGGACAGAGGGGACCACTCACCCAGAAAAGAGGGGATACACTGTGTCCTCCCCCTGCTGTCAGCCCTAGGAGGCTCAGGGCAGACCTATCAGGCTGAGGGAGTAGTCTAAAGGAGGTGTGGGCCTTGGTTTAATTGGAACATTCTTATTTAACTGAGGGTGGAAAACCAGTGTCTAACAAGTGAAGTTGATGACCCTAAATGAACTTGGCGGTAACCCTCCTAGGACCGATGGAGCTTTTTTGGTATGATGAATTCCAGTCATTTTCTTTTAGGGCATCTCTTGGAAGTGAGGCACTTTAGCTAAGAGTTCAGCCTCAGGTTAGCACGGGGAGCAATTCCAGATCATGTTAAGAGTCAAGCTGAGGATCCCAAGGACTGAAGAAACCATTCAAATTATAAAAGTGGAAACATCACAGAATCCCTCCCATACCACCAGCCATGAGTGACCACAGACAATTGTGACCAGACGGGGCCACCTTTACACCCTCCTTGGTGGTCTCAGGGAGCTAAAAGCTGTACTTTGAGAGGATAGGCCTCCAGGTCATGGGAATATTAAAAAAGTATGAGGACCCTGAGCGGGAACTAGAGGTAGCAACCAACCCAGAAGAGAGAGAGACCCCAAAAGTCCTGCTGCTTTAAGCCCTGGGTGGCACGTGGCAGGGATAAGCAAATGTGTCAATCACTTGCTTCGAGTCCTAGACTTTCAGGTTGCTAGAGAGAGGAGTCAGAGATCCCGAGTGAGAACTCAAAGGATCATCACCCCCAGAATAGTGGAGTCTCACAGAGTCTTGTCCCTACTGTTAGTTCTCAGACTACCCAAACAGCCATGGCCAGATCACCGTGAATTTCACCTCTGGGGATTCAGGGTGGTGAGGGCTTTGGTCTGAGGCTGGCTGACCCAGCAAAGGGAAAATTTCTAGGTTGTGTCAGGATCAGGAGTCAGAGTGAAAACCTTGAAGAGGGAGGCGAGCATGACAATGGGAGCAGCACGTAATTTCTCCCCTACTGTTAGTCCTGGGCCATGCAGGGATGAATGTCAGACAGAGAAGAGGCAGCTCTTAATTCCTCATCAGGGTGCCAGAGAAATGAGGGCCTCATTCTGAGGAGTACAGTAAAAGGCCAAGAGGGCAGGAATTGCAGGGCCTCTCATGAGTCCAACTGAGGAAACTTCCGTGAGGCCTGGTGAGGCCTACCATCATCAGACTTGAAGTCCTGCCCCAGCTTTCTGTCTTAGGAGACTAAAGGCAGGCATGGACAAATAAAGCTACCCTCCCTTCCTTCCACTGCATCTCAGAGAGTTCTAGCCCTTTCTATATGTTGATGCCCTCAGAAGGAATGAGAGAGGACCAGCAGGCCCTTCAAGGAGTCAAATCAAGGGCCCTGAGGGAAAACGGAGGGGATGACATCTCTTCCCCACAATAGCAGGAACAATAAAAAGTCCCACCCCGCCCCTGCTCTGAGCATATGAAGGTGCAGGGCAGGGTGTCAGACAGAGGCTCCCTCACTGCTTTTAATACAGGGTGGACATAAAGCTCGTGTGCAGTTTACTATGGTCAACTGTCTTAAATTGTGCGCCAACTTTATGTCCAACCTGTATTTAAGGTCTAAGGGCTATGAGATCCTGAGTGTGAAGGTGAAGCCACCGGAGAGGAGAAAGGTGGGTCCCAGGTCTTACAGGGACCCTAGATGAGAACTCTGAATAAAGACTGAGGATTCAGTAATCCCAGGACAGATAGAATCCCCCAGAGTTGTCAGCACTAAGTAACCTCTGGTAAGGCTGGAGGGCTGAGGCACTGCCTCTCTTCTTATGGGTTCCAGGGAGCCTGGAAGGGTCAACTTCAGAGCAGCATAAAAAAGAGGTCCCAAGACCTGTCAATGGTTGGCATAATGATCCTGATTGAGAGAACTGCCCCCACCCCAGAACACAGAGAGCCTCACCATCAGTCCCTGCTGCCACCCTAATAAGCCCCACACAGGGCTAGCAAGCTTCAGCTTAAGATTTACCCTAACTTCCTCTACAAGGTTCTCAGGGGACAGGCTAGCCAAGAGAACAGGAGCCCTGTAGGTTCCTCAGAGCTCTCATACTGCCGACATTCTCCAGGAGTCTCAGAGAACACCATTGTTTCTGCAGACTTTTCATGCACAAAATCAGATAAAGACGCCAAAAGGAAAGACCAGGCTCCTTTTAGAGACGACCTCCACTCAGGATCACAAAGAGACCCTCTGATCAGGAAGGCAATTTTGTTAGTGCACTCCCACTGGAGAAGTATAAAATTAAGGTACCCAGGCAGCGCCTGTGACTCAAAGGAGTAGGGCACTGGCCCATATGCCGTAGGTGGAGGGTTTAAACCTAGCCTCCGCCAAAAACTGCAAAAAAAAAAAAAAAAAAAATTAAGGTGCCCATTAGAAAAGCAACATCACTGAAGGTTGTCAACAAAAAGCAAAAAGTGTAAGGACTATTTCCCTGGGATACTCAGGAGAATGCATGGAGTGCGTGGAGCTGGTTCTTGGCCTTAAACTGAAGAAAGTAGACCTCCAGCAATCACTCCAATGCTCACGTCAGTGAACTGGACTGCCCCAACAGTGAGAGTCTGATTAAGTGATGAGAGGTTTCCCAAGAATGGTCTCTTGATGATGCTCCTGGGTATAAACCTCATGAAGGGCAACTGAACCACAGAAGAGTAGATCTGATAATTTCTTTTCTTTTCCTTTTCTTTCTTTCTTTCTTTTTTTTTTTTTTTTGAGACAGAGTCTCACTATGTCGCCCTCAGTAGAGTGCCATGGCGTCACAGCTTGCAGCAACCTCCAACTCTTGGGCTTAAGCGATTCTCTTGCCTCAGCCTCCCAAGTAGCTGGGACTACAGGCACCTGCCACAACACCCGGCTTTTTTGTTGTTGTTGCAGTTGTTTAGTTGGCCTGGGTCAGGTTTAAACCCATCACCCTCAATGTATGTGGCTGGTGCCGTAACCACTGTACTACGGGCACCAAGCCGATCCGATAATTTCTGAATGAGAGTTTGGTATATGCTGGGAGAACTACTTCATCTATAAAGAGCCCAGGAAGTTCATTAAAAAAATGTACCTGGGGTACCAGCTAGCGTCCAATGGGTATTTTTTACACTATTATTTCCTGTGGGGTCCACAAGACCATGCTGAAACCAGCAAGATGAAAGGCTAGTGGTTTGGGGGCAGAAACAATGATACCATCTCCAGGGTCTTCTCATCCCGTTATGTAAAGCCTTTGAGAGATAAGTAAGAGAAAGTCTGATAAATAGATGCAGCTGGGTGTGGTATTGATGCCATGACCTCTAGGGTCATGACCAACCATTCTCTCAAGTCAAGTGAAGGCTGAGGGAAATTCTTTATTCTTTTAAAGTAAAATTCATTTAATGTTCTAATTAGTAGAGGACCTAGGCAGGACTGGAAGGAATACAGTGTGTGTTGTGTTCTTGTTCTACATGAGTAACTTGTATTTTTTTTTTTTTTTGTATTTTTCAAATATTGTTTTATTTATTTATTTATTTGGTTTAAAATAACACTTTTGCAACTTGCATAAAAGCTTTCTTTATTTGCTTTTTTCAGAGGCTGAGCACAATATCTTTGTACACACAAAAATCAACCTGTTTTACAGCTATTGACCTTATTTCCAACTGCTCTTCAGTGCATAAGGAAATTTCTTTGCAGTTACAACATATAAAAGCATTTGTAGACATCCAATAATCTGTGAGGTCCAGGAAGCCTCCTTTTTTAATATTAAAAATACAGGCTTTTCTAAACAGAGGGATTGGTTAAAGTGCCTCTCATTTGCTCTCTGTTCCAACCTCCTAGAGCTTATAAATTCATAATGTGATTTCAAGGACACCAGCAGACAAGAGGCTTACCTTTTCTATACACGTAACTTAAGTTTTGTTTCCATCATGACTCCACCTTCCAGCTTAGGAAGGGACCCAGAAGATAGGCTAGGAAAATATATATTTTTACATATATGTCCTCTCCCTTCCTCCATTTTACAAGGCATTTTGAGGGTAATAATTGTCTCGGAAGTACATGACATCTAGGGTACTGGTATGATTTAGGACACATCACAATATAAAATATCCTCCATGACACAATATATTGTTTTGTGACCCTATTATTTACAGGATCTATAAGGTATGTAGAATGAGATCACTTAAAATGCCAATTTCTTTAGACACTGGCATAAATTTTAGTAGGTTTGATTCCCTTCTAGATGTGTGAGTCCCAAATGCTTCAAGTGGCATCCTCTATCTCAGCACGTCCCGTCTTACCCCAGGGAGTCATGATCCCATGACGGTTTTGTTTTAATGTTGTAACACACACTGAAGAAGGAAAAGCACGTTATCAGGCTATAAAATGTCTCTCTAGCTACTTAAACATCTAAATTAGGGAGGGAGGTAATTTTCCAGTGGATAGAGCCTTTCTTTTGTCTCCCCAACTGTCCTAAAAGTTTACCCTGAAGTGCTAGTTCACATGAAGGCAGAAGTCATCTAGCTTTCTGTAAATAAGGAACAAAGCTCTGTGAATGAGACTGCAGGAACTGAGGGAGACAAGTATAAAACAGTGAGGAAGAGGCATGGGACACTATCTTCCATGCAGGCCTGAGTCACCTTTAAGACCTATGTAATTTTGGATACGATACAATTGCAACACCTGTGGATTCTACTTTTGTAATTGTGTTTAGCTTCCAGAGCAATCTGGGGACATCATAATGATGTTCTTTTTAGCTTTTTTTTTTTTTTTTTTTTTTTTTTTTTTTTGTTACAGAGTTTAACGTTATAGAGCATTGTAGAGTGCCGTGGCAACACACC
>CAUYRH010086422.1:0-25257 GCA_963574655.1 Perodicticus potto | reverse complement strand
GTACAGTTTTTTTTTTTTTGAGACAGAGCCTCAAGCTGTCGTCCTGGATAGAGTGCTGTGGCATCACAGCTCACAGCAACCTCCAATTCCTGGGCTCAAGCGAGTCTCCTGCCTCCACCTCCCAAGTAGCTGGGACTACAGGCGCCCGCCACAACGCCCGGCCATTTTTTGGTTGCAGCCGGCATTGTTTTTTGGCAGCCCGGGCTGGATTCGAACCTGCCAGCTCAGGTGTATGTGGCTGGCGCCTTAGCCGCTTGAGCCATAGGCGCCGAGCCAGTCAGTACAGTTTTCTACCAAACAAAATAACTAAAAAGTTCTTGCTGGGCCATTCTTATGGGAGTGACCTGATTTTCCTAGTTTTCCCAACCCAGATAATCCATGTACACAAATGTGTATATACACATAAAACTCAGCAGCCAGTCTTGATAATCCATGTACACAAATGTGTATATACACATAAAACTCAGCAGCCAGTCTTGAGTCCTTAGGAAAACCCCAAGTGTCTTTTGGCATGTGGTCTTTTTCTTTAACCCTGCAACACCATGATGCTACTGGCATTTGATCTTTTAAGGAGGTACATGCCCAGATCAGTGCTTATCATCCAGGTACAACTCTGACCCTTCCATTGGCAATGTCCAAAACAGTGTTTAGTTGTCATGACTTTGGGAGAGACTGGTGATGGCATCAAGTGGGTAGAGGTAGGGGTGTTTGCTAAACATCATGTAGGACTTTTTCCCCTTCCCCCAACAAAGAGGTTTCCAACCTTAAATGTTAGTAGTCCCGAACTCACGAAATTCTGCTTTATGCCAAGTTCTGGGTTTCAGAGGTTTGTCACAGTGTCATTTCTAAACTAAGAAGTAGAAGACAGGTAGATGTGGGAGAGAACACTGGGAAAAGAAACTGCAAGTAAGTCTGTGATATTGGTTCAAAGCTTCTGTTCTCTCATTGGTGATACTGGTAACAATCTTAGCAAAGCCCATGCCAGTTCATCTCCTGGTGAAAACCTTTCAAGGTTGTATTCAAAATTGGTTTGGGCTTGAGTGGGATGGTTGTAAGTTTTTACTTCTTGTGAGCTGACCACCAATAAGTTGGGCCTAGGTTAAGAAAAGGTGAAGCAATAAAAATAACAAATAACTATCCTGGTCCCATTGATTTGGTCCCCTCCATTCTGCCCATGTAACTCCCACTCTTTCACTAGCTGCCCAGTATTGTGCTAGTCTACAACTGGGTAAGTAAAGAGGGTAAAGAATGCCAGCAGGAAAAAAAAAAAAAAAAAGAATGCAGCAGGGAACTCAGAAGTTCACTTCTAAGTGTGGTGTGTGTTTGGGTGACACTATTTCCACAGCTAAACTGCTAAATGTTTTACCCGTAAATCTTGTGGCTGGGCTGTTTGGAGATCTAAGAATGTAACTAGGAATAGAGCTGGCAGCTACCTGGAATGGTGGCTTGACCCCCTCCCCGACCTTTTTTTTTTTACCCCCTGAAAGGGAGGGAGCTTTTGTTTGTTTGTTTTTGAGACAAGAGTCTCACTGTGTCATCCTGGGTAGAGTGCTGTGGCGTCCCAGCTCACAGTAACCTCAAACTCTGGGGCTTAAGCAATTCTCTTGCCTCAGCCTCCTGAGTAGCTGGGACTACAGGCACCCACCACAACACCCAGCTATTTTTTGGTTGCAGTTGTCATTTTTGTTTAGCGGGCCTGGGCTGGGCTCAAACCCACCAGCTTCAGTGTATGTGGCTGGAGCCCTACTCACTGAGCTACACGCGCCGAACCAGAGGGAGGGAGTTTGAATGGAAAGATTGATTCATTCTGAGCTAGGAGGAAAACTCACAACTGCCACCTCCCATAGCTTTGAGGTTTGTCAGATGCTCCATAGGCCCTGGGTTTGTGCCTAGGAGAATAGGAGAGGCACAAAGATACAGGAAGGCTATATGCTGGGGGACCCTGGGCCTGAATTGTTAGGAAGGCAGTAGTTAGTGTAAGTTTATTAGGGGACGTGGCTGGTATCTTAGATACTGTTTGCTATAACCTGTTTTTCAAACCTCACTTTGTGGAACCACTCTCTTGCTTTCCCACTGAAATACTTGGCTTGTTAAGTAAGAAGCATAGAATGAGCTGAAGATACATAAATATGGAGTTTGTAACCCCTTGGCCTCAATACAAATCAACACAAGATGATTCAGAGGCCCATATGTGTGGTCCAGAGAAGGCTGGAGTTGGTCATTCAGGTCCATGAGTCCAGCAGAGCTTCAGGCTGACCTCCAGAAGTCCCCTCTGTCTTGGGGAGGTATCCGCAAGATAAAGGAAGGTATTTTGTTTTGTGATGTCCACATATGGGAACCAGGTAATGACCACTCTTACAGGAACCACAATGACTTGAGTTCAGGAAAGTGTGGCATGTGCTAGCTTGTGCTTTGAGACACTTGAACCAGCAGTGTCAGGACCCTGGGCCACCATGGATAGGCAGAGCTTGTTCTCCCCGCTCAGCTCTAGCCTATGAGGTGGCATAACCAGTCAGCATTGTTGAGGCCTGAGCTGTCTGCTAGCCAGGCTACTATGGAGGTACAGAAGTTTGAGGCTATCCTTCCCCAGAGGAACGTGGGGACTCCTTAAATCTCACCACTTCCTAGGCCTGTCTGTAGAACCAGGTCCAGCTGTTAGTGATCTCAGGGTGCTTTGTAACCAAGCAGCATCCTGTATATTCCATTCTTGACAAACCAGGGCCAAGAAATTGTGATATTCTGACTTCTACCACTGTACGTTAGGCCATGTAAATAAAGCCAAGAGTTCACCTCTGAGTCACAATCCTGTGTTCACTGTGGACCAGTTGGAACTACGTGGCAGCTAATCTCCCTGCTTATCTGGGTGTGTTTTAATGCCCAGCCCTGTAGTACTTACTTAGTTATATTCTCCATGCTACTTAATAATACCCTGTGAGGTTAGGTGCTTTACTTTGTCTCCTTGTCTAGTTTGGGAAATTAGGGGCTGTCACATTTTTGAGACCCTACAACTATCAAAGATGTAGCATGCTCACTAAGGACATAGTACTGTTTATCACCCACCCCCAATCCATCCTGCTCCTCTTTTGGGGTAACCACCATTTGAGTGAGTACCTTTAAGGGCCCAAGCTCACCACTGTGTCCCTCACTTGTCCATATGCACATCTCTATTTTTTTCCTCAGAAGGAAACCTTATAGGTTGGGGCCAGTCCAGATCAGACCTACCTGCTGCCTGTGGTATGCATGCCTGGTGGCCTTTGATCCAGGGACCTGGGCTACAGTAGTGTCCTTGCTCCTTTTTCAGCTTTTTTGCATCTCTTCCAGTTGCAAATGTTTTGAAGCTGATTTGATTTGGGAAAACTTAGTTTTTAATTTGGGGCATGCAGCCAACTTCCCTGAGAGGGTTTCAGAGGCACATGCATGTTTTGGCCCCACAACAGGCCTGGGTGTGGAAGGAGTAATGTAAAATTATGTTCTGTGTTTCTGGTTTCCAAGATAGTGAGGTCTGTAAACTTTGGGAGGGCTGGATTCAGAAGCATTTACAGCCTCAGTTTTTTTTTGTTTTTGTTTTTTTGCCCCAGGGGTCAGAAGCTAGCATATTTGGACATCTTTACCCTCCTTGAGCCATCAAGCCCTGGTGGCTTTTTAATGTGTGGACTGAAGTGTTAGGGGGTGGTGTCTCCTGGTTCATTTTCAAAGCTGTCCCTGGAAAGCTGAACAGAAGAATATGGCCACAGCTAGTTTTTCTCTCCTCCCTCCCTTTCCCTCACCCTCCTCTCTTTTCTTTCTCTATTCTTTCTTTCTGTCCTTTTCTTCTTCCCTCTCTGGCCTTTCACAGGCTGGATTTGGCAAGCACTTTTCCTGAGCACTGCAGTTTGGGTGAGTTTTTTGCTCATTTCCTGTTAAGCAGTAACCAGAGCTCCATGAACTTGGCTCCCAGAAGACAGCCCTTTCTTCCTTTTCCGCTCAGCTCCTGGAAAAACTTGCTGACTGGGGCCGGAGAATAGGGTCACGCGGAGACTTCCTAACTGCAGCAAGAAAATATAGGGACCATTTCCTCTACCAGACCTGACTCAGCACTGGCCCACTGACCACTTTGGAAAGGACTCTTGCCTGGCAGGTTGGATTTCTACACCTGGGTGTGGGTACGGTAGCGTGGGTCATGCCCTGTATGTGAGGCAGGTGTTTCAGCTAGGCATCACAGCAGATACTGTAATATCCAGACAATGTCAGATGCCAGCCAGGGCATGGAGGGTGGGTGGCCAGGTCTCCTCTCAGAGTTTCAAATTGATTTGGGTGACTAGTCCATTGCCTTTGCCACCAGATTATAAGCTCTTTGCAGGCAGGAACCACACAATCTTTTCACTGCTATGTCCCCACTGTCCAGCTTAGTCTTGGGCTCTCTTGGGAATGGAAGGACCAATGGACTGACAGTTGCTTCACACCCAAGTGAACAGACGGTTGCATGAGGGGTTTGTGTGAGCATGCTCCCACAGGCCTGGTATACATTTCAAGCCCTCACTTGGCATTCAGGAGCTTGCAGAGCCCCTGTCCTCATCTCACCTTTAAATGCCACTCTCTCTTCCATGGGTGACACAGGATGTGAGCCTCACCTGCCTTGCCCTGGGCCCGGTACTCCTGTCTCCTATCTGATACCACTCTGCTTCTCTTACCTTCCCACCCTGACCCTGTCTCTTTCTGCTTCCTGTTTGCCTACAGAGCCCTGTTTATGTCTTTCTTCATCCTTGGCATCTTCCAGAACCACCATGGGAAATTAACTCTCCATTCTCTGAGCACCTGGCCCTGCAGCCTCCCATGCACATGCCATGTGTTAGTCCTTGCATTGAACTTACTCTTCCTCTGTCAAACAGCAGGAGCCTGGGGTCTGGGCTGTGCTTGGGCATCTGTGACAGGCTGTGTCTGTTGGGTACGGTTGCTGATGTGGTCAGAAATGCCCCTAACAAGGAGGTCGAGTTAGGGGGCTCCTTTTAAGAATGGAAGGGGGCTGCCCTCAGCAGGGCCTCCTATATGTCCCTGGTGGTGACTGGGGCAGAGCACCAGGGAAACAAGTGGCTGACAAGGCCTCTGAGAACTCAATTGGAAACAGGTCTGACTGGTCTGAAAGAAAATAGACACTTCAGAGATTGTTCTCTTTGGTTTAGGATATACCCCTAGTGCGCCAGGGGCCACAGCCAAGAATGACCCACACTTGGCTGGGCCAGAGAGGCCTGACCATGTCACAGGCAGTCTCTGAGATCCTGTATCCAAGACCCTCCCTGAGCAGTGCCCTGAGGGAGCAAAGCCCAGACAGCTCTCATCCTTTAATGAGGCCAGGCCGAAACTCACTGGCACCACTTATCAAGGTCAGTCTGCTCAGAGATGGCCGCTTCCTGGCTTGAAATTTTTCACGAACCAGACCCCTCCTGTCCTCCAGAAACCCAATCCCTAAGTCCATTTGGCTTCTCTTAGATATAGCTTCCTTTAGCCTTTGTCTTGCTTGACAGTCCTGTCATTCAGCTCCTCTCTGGCTTCCATACCAAGGCACTGCTTTGACTTCTGATTTCTTAATTTCTCTCTGTAGACTTGCTGTCCTGCCTCTGGGCCTCCCACCTGCTCTTATCCACCACTTTTCTCTGTACCTGTCTTCCAGACTCATGTCCCCAGGTCTAGCATGCAGACGGGACCCTTCCAACAACCTGGCTCCTGTAGCACCTTCTTCACAGTATGGGAACCACAGCACATGGTCAGCTGTAGTGAATACCAGGAATCAGCAGCCTGGGCTTATTGCCTGTTTCCTGTGCTTTGACTTGAATTCCTTCATTAATTTAATTTTTTTTCTTTATATATTGGCTCACTTTTTTTCTTTTACTGTTGGGGATTCATTGAGGGTACAAGAAACCAGGTTACACTGATTGCATTTGTTAGGTATAGTCCCTCTTACGATTGTGCCTTGCCCCCAAAAGGTGTAACACACTGAAACCCCACCCCCTCCCTCCTTCCTTCTCTCTGCTCTTCCTTTCCCCCACCTCCCCTTCTCTTTCTCTCAGCTCTCCCCTTCCCCCAACCCCACCATGTCATTAATTGTCCTGATATCAAAGTTGAATATATAGGATTCATGCTTCTCCATTCTTATGATACATTACCAAGAAAAATGTGTTCCACTTCCATCCAGGTTAGTACAAAGGCTGTAAAGTCTCCATTTTCTTTTAATGGCTGAATAGTATTCCATGGTATACATATAGCACAGCTTGTTAATCCATTCCTAGGTTGGGGGGCATTTAGGCTGTTTCCACATTTTGGTGATTGTAAATTGAGCTGCGATAAACAGTCCAGTGCAAGTCCCTTTTTTTTTTTGAGACAGAGTCTCACTTGCTCACCCTGGGTAGAGTGCTATGGCATCTTTGCTCGGAGAAGCAATCTCAAACTCTTGGGCTCAAGTGATTCCCTTGTCTCAGCCTCACAAGTAGTTGGGACTACAGGCACCCACCACAATGCCCAGCTATTTTGTGTTGTTGTTGTTGCACTTGTTGTTTAGCTGGCCCAGGCTGGGTTCAAGCCTGCCAGCCTCAATGTATATGGCCAGCACCATAACCACTGTGCAACAGGTGCCAAGCCAAAATTGGCTCACTTTAACAATTTATTTTTAAAGGGATCTTAGTATTATTCCTTGTTTTTTATTTTGAGACTGAGTCTCAGGCTGTCACCCTGGGTAGAGTGCCAGGGCATCATAGCTCACAGCAACCTCCAACTTGGGCTCCAGCAATCCTCTTCCCTCAGTTTTTCTATTTTTAGTAGAGACGGGGTCTCACTCTTGGCTCAGGCTGGTCTTGAACTCGTGAACTCAAGCAATCCACCCACCTCAGCTTCCTGGAGTGCTAGGATTACAGGCGTGAGTCACCATGCCCTGCCCTTATTCCTTGTTTTTAATAGTAACTGGAATAACCAATAGAGCACCAAGAAAACAGTGACATAAATTCTTCCTGGATGCCTTACTTCTGAACCTGAGATACATTTTCTAGTTAAAGAGTTGTTCCCATCAGAGTGGTGCCCACCTGAAGGTTTCTCCCTGCTAGAATAAGGAACACAGGGCTCGGCGCCCGTAGCACAGTGGTTATGGTGCCAGCCACATATACCAAGACTGATGTTCAAACCCAGCCCCAGCCAGCTGAACAACAATGACAGCTGCAACAACAACAACCAAAAAGTAGCCGGGTGTTATGAATGCCTATAGTCCCAGTTACTTGGGAGTCTGAGGCAAGAGACTCACTTAAGCCCAAGAGTTTGAGGTTGCTGTGAACTGTGATGCCACAGCACTCTATCCAGGGCGACCAATTGAGTCTCTGTCTCAAAAAAAAGAATAAGGAACATGGAAGGGCTGGTAGGAATAGTGTTTTCACCGTGAGATTTGTGTGGGAAAGGCATGGCAGGATGTAGATTCCTTAAATCAATATTTTTTTTTTTTTTTTTTTGAGACAGAGCCTCAGGCTGTCACCCTGGATAGAATGCTGTGGCATCACAGCTCACAGCAACCTCCAATTCCTGGGCTCAAGCGAGTCTCCTGCCTCCACCTCCCAAGTAGCTGGGACTATAGGCGCCTGCCACAACGCCTGGCCATTTTTTGGTTGCAGCCGTCATTGTTTGGCAGGCCCGGGCTGGATTTGAACCCTCCAGCTCAGGTGTGCATGGCTGGCGCCTTAGACCATTGAGCCACAGGCACCGAGCCCTTAAATCAATATTTTTAGAGTCGGGTGGTGCCTGTGGCTCAGTGAGTAGTGCACCAGCCCCATATACCGAGGGTGGTGGGTTCGAACTTGGCCCCAGCCAAACTGTAACAACAACAAAAAATAGTCAGGCGTCGTGGCGGATGCCTGTAGTCCCAGCTACTTGGGAGGCTGAGGCAAGAGAGTCACTTAAGCTCAAGAGCTGGAGGTTGCTGTGAGTTGTGACACCACAGCACTCTACTGAGGGTGAGTGAGACTCTATGAGACTCTATCTAAATAAATAAATAAATAAAAATTAAAAAATATTTTTAGAGTCCCCAAACATCACCTTGGCCAGTAATTTAAATATCTAAATATCTTTCAGTACATTCCTATCCAGTTCTACTTTCTCTCTCTCTCTCTCTTTTTTTTTTTTTTTGAGACTCTTTTACCCAGGCTTGAATGCTATGGTATCAGCCATTGGCCTAGATTACAGCAACCTCCAACCCCAGGGCTCAAGTGATCCTCTTGATCCCTGTAGTCCAAGTAGCTGGGACTACAGGCACCCACCACAATATGCAGTTAATTTTTCTATTTTTAGGGCAGCGCCTGTGGCTCAGTGAGTAGGGCACTGGCTCCATATACTGAGGGTGGTAGGTTCCAATCTGGCCCCAGCCAACTGCAACAAAAAATAGCCGGGCGTTGTGGTGGGCACCTGTAGTCTCAGCTACTTGGGAGGCTGAGGCAAGAGAATCACCTAAGCCCAAGAGCTGGAGGTTGCTGTGAGCTGTGATGGCACAGCACTCTACCAAGGGCGACAAAGTGAGACTCTATCTCTTAAAAAAAAAAAAAGATAAATAAATAAATAAATTGTTCTATTTTTAGTAGAGATGAGGTCTCACTCTTGCTTAGGCTGATCTTGAGCTCAGGGGATCCTCCCACCTCAGCCTCCCAGAGTGCTAGGATTACGGGTGTAAGCCACCACTTCTGTCCAGCCAGTCCTACTTTCTTTTTTGTTTTGAGACAGAGCCTCAAGCTGTCACCCTGGATAGAGTGCGGTGGCATCACAGCTCGCTGCAACCTCCAACTTCTGGGCTCAAGCGAATCTCCTGCCTCTGCCTCCCAAGTAGCTGGGACTAATCAGGCGCCCGCCACAACGCCCGGCCATTTTTTGGTTGCAGCCATCAGGCTGGATTTGAACCCACTAGCTCAGGTGTACGTGGCTGGCACCTTAGCTGCTTGAGCCACAGGCGCTGAGCCTCCTACTTTCTTTAATTAGAACAATTGACCGATGTTTTTTGTGCTGTCATTTTGAGCTTCAGCCCTAGCAGTGAGCAGAGACCTTGCTCAGGAAGCACATGGGGAAGAAAGCTTTAGGAATTGTCTGCCCCTTTTTACCCATCACCATGAGGGGCTTATAACATAGGCCCCCCCCACCAAGGGTTCTTCCAACCTCTGCCACCCTCCAAAGGTTCTTCCAACCCCTCATTCCCCTGTGGAATGAGGCCCCATAGCCCATTCAGGCAGATGGCAGGTGTCAGTCAATCTTACAGCCTCAGTTTATCAGAGTGCTGATTGTTTGAGACAGACAAGCAACTCCAGCCCTTCAATGTCAGTCTTTGTGAATCAGAAGAGGACAGCTTAGGGAGCTGCTTGTCCTTCAATTCCTCCTCTGAAGTTGAGAATTATTGCTATTATTTTAGAAAAGAAAAAAATACACAGGACTACTGAGTTAGTCTTTCTAGCTTTCTTGCTTTGGTGAAGTCAGCCTTCCACCAACGAGGAATCTTGGAGCCGGTGTGGCTCCCTGCTGTCTGCTGGATGAGGGCTGATAGATGTCAGGGTGTGGTGCCCACATGGAGGCTGGCTTCCAGGCTGCTGCTGAGCTGCAGATGGTTGTCCTCCCCCACCTTTCACATTTCAGTTCACACTTGCAGAGTCCCGTGCCTTTCTCCAGTGTTTTTACAGTGCCCACACATACACCCTGCTGTGCCCCGGAATGCTGGTTGAGTGCTGCTCATTGGTGTCTCCAGAAGGTGTGAGCAGGCCTCTTGGATCAGCAGAGTCCCTCTGCTACCTCTAGACTAGTAGACTTGGCGTTTGTGGGTGGGAAGCTGTAGAGCTAGTGAGAGTGTTTGGGGTCTGGAAGGGAAGGACGCTGAGGAGGAGAGTGGGTAGGAGAAGGGCCTTTGGAGCCTGAAGTCCACTTGAATGTCACAGGAGCTGGAGGGGAGTTGCTACTTAGTTGGTTCAGGCACGTCCATAAGCTTGTGTTATAAAGTGTTTCAGACACAGAGATCTAACTAATAGCAAGTGCTCATCGACCCACTCAAATAAAACAGGAGCAGAACATTTGCACCTTCACCACTCAAGAACAAGCAGTGTTGGCTGGGGGTGATGGTCACGCCTGTAATCCTAGCACTCTGGGAGGCCAAGGCAGGTGGATTGCCTGAGCTCACGGGTTTGAGACCAGCCTCAGCCAGAATGAGACCTCATCTCTAAAAAATAGCCAGACGTTGTGGCAAACACCTGTAGTCGCACCTACTGGCGAGGCTGAGGCAAGAGAATCGCTTGAGCCCCTTGAGCCCGAGAGTTTGAGGTTGCTGTGAGCTATGACATCACTGCCCTCTACCAAGGGCAACAAAGTGAAACTCTGTCTCCAAAAAAAAAAAAAAAAAAAAGAACAGGCAGTGTTGCATTGCAAGTGTAAATCTCATGTAAATGATATCACATGGGTTTTTTTTTGTTTGTTTATTTTCCTTTTTATTTTTTTTTTTTTTTATTTTTGAGACAGAGCCTCAAGCTGTCAGCCTGGATAGAGTGCTGTGGCATCACAGCTCACAGCAATCTCCAACTCCAGGCTCAAGCGAGTCTCCTGCCTCCGCCTCCCAAGGAGCTGGGACTACAGGCGCCCGCCACAACGTCCAGCTATTTTTTGGTTGCAGCTGTCATTGTTGTTTGGCGGGCCTGGGCTGGATTCGAACCCGTCAGCTCAGGTGTACGTGGCTGGTGCCTTAGCTGCTTGAGCCACAGGTGCCGAGCCTGTTTGTTTATTTTCCAAAGCCTGCTTTCTTGGCTGAGTTCTATTGGTGAGTTCCATTCGTGCTGTAACACAGCTCTGGTTCATATCCACAGTTGCGTAGCTTTCCTTTGTGTGATTGTTCTATGACATATTTATCCATCCTGCCAGCCACACAACATGGCAATGAGCAATCTTGTGAATGCCCTTTGGGTGTGTGTCTGAGTTTCTGCAGAAACATACCTTTAGTGTAGCCGTATAGGTTTCAGCAGTCGTAGGCTGGAAAGAAACAGCCTATTCAATTTGCATGACCCGAAGTTTTGGACCCAAAGCCTGGGTGTCATGTGTTTGAGCACTGGTAAAGTGTGTTATTTTAATTGTGCTCTGCTGTGTTGTACATGCCAAGTGGTTAGAGTAAAGGCTTCCCAGGCACCTAGTCAGCTCTGTGTGGTCCAGAAGGGACACTGCCTCAGTCAGATCTGTTTCTGCTCTGAGTCCTAACATATGAGCTCCTTCACTAGCCTGTGGACTTCTCAGGAACATGTTTTCAGATTTGTTCTGTACAGTGGGACTGATCTTGCAGAAAGCGCCTAGCACCCAGCCTCATCTGAAAAGGCTCCTGGGGCTGATATACATGGCCAGTCCTAATTTTTCATATATCCTGTATTTGAAGCTTCACCTGCTAACTGAAATTTATTTGTAGCCCCCAAATCAGTACTGGAGGCACTTTTGCAGCATTCACAGACACATGCAGAAAAGCAAAATTTTTGTTGCCTGGTGCCCACTTTCCCAGCTGAGGTCAAACAAGGTGATGTAACCTTCTTATTCCATCTCTTCTACTATGAACTAGACTCCTTTCTACAGTCTTAACAAGTGCACGTTTTTTGCCTTTTTGTGGATTTTGTTGGTGATTTCATTGTTAGAATGGCCCTGAGTGTAGTGCTAAGGCACTGTTTAGTGTCCTCAACACAATAAGGCTATAGAGAGAAAATCTGTGCTACAGAAACTAACTTAAGGCATGAGTTAAAGTGCTGCTGGCCATGATTAAAGTAAAAAACAACATAAAACAGGTTACCTATTTATGAACATGTGGTGATCAGAGGCTGCAGAAATCTAACCCTGTATTTCCCTTTGAGCAGTCGTTCAGTATTTGCTAACTCAGTGTTTATGGTGACTTTCTAGAACCGAACTGCCCCCAGTAAGGAGAGTTAGCTCCTGTGGCAGGCGGTATAACACCCCTCCAAGGCTCCCCATCTCTATGCCTGGAATCTGTGACCATGTTCTTTACTTGGCAAAAGGGACTTTGCGAGATGGGATTGGAGAAGTGGGCTTGGAGGAAGGAGGTTCTCCCAGTTTATACACAAGGGCCTAGTCTAATCAGAAGGACCCTGGAAGGTAGAGGGAGAACCTTTCCCTGCTGTGGTCAGAGGGAGACAGGTCTGCCAAAGAGAGAGCAGAGACAGCAATGTGGGAAGCTAACCTCTGCCAGCTTTGAGGACCAGGGGTGAACAATGGGGGGTGCCAGCTGAGGGACCTGGGTGGTCTCTAGACTCTGGACAAGGTGGGAAACAGAATGCCCAGAAAGGAATACAGCCCAGCCAATACCTCAATGTGAGACCCACGTCAGGCTTCTTTTTTTTTGTTTTTTAATTGTTGCGGATTCATTGAGGGTGCCAAGAACCAGATTACATTGACTGCATTTGTTAGGTAAATCCCTCTTATAGTGTCCCAGACCCAAAAGGTGCGTCACACACCATGACCCCCCCCCAACCCTATTCCTTCCTTCTCTCTCTCTGCTTCCCTTCCCTCACTTCCCTCCCACCTTCCCTTTCTCTGCTGTCCGCTTCCCTTAGCCTTCATCCATGTCAGACTTCTGACCTATTTAAGATTTTTGCAACTCAGTGTGGTGTGGCTCATGCCTGTAATCCTAGAACTCTGGGAGGCTGAGGCTGGAAGATCACATGAGCTCAGGAGTTTGAGACCAGCCTGAGCAAGAGTGGGACCCTGTCTCTACTAAAAATAGAAAAACTAGCTGGGCATTATGGTGGGCACCTGTAGTCACAGTTACTTGGGAGGCTGAGGCAGGAAGAACCCAGAAATTTGAGGTTACTGTGAGCTAAGCTGACACCACAGCACTAGGCCTGGGCAGTAGAGTGATAGTCTTGTCAAGAAAGAAGGAAAGGGCTCTGTGCCTGTGGCTCAACGGGTTAAGGCACCAGCCATGTACACCTGAGCTGGCAGGTTCGAATCCAGCCCGGGCCCGCCAAACAACGATGGCTGCAACCAAAAAAAATGGCCAGGTGTTGTGGCAGGCGCCTGTAGTCCCAGCTACTTAGGAGGCAGAGGCAGGAGACTCGCTTGAGCCCAGGAATTGGAGGTTGCTGTGAGCTGTGATGCCACGGCACTCTATCCAGGGTGACGGCTTGAGGCTCTGTCTCCAAAAAAAAAAAAGAAAGAAAGAAAGAAAGAGAGGTGGGGGAGGAGGTAAAAGATTTTTTCTTTTTTTGTAGAGACAGAGTCTCACTTTATGGCCCTCAGTGGAGTGCCGAGGCATCACACAGCTCACAGCAACCTCCTGGGCTTAAGCAATTCTCTTGCCTCAGCCTCCCATGTAGCTGGTACTACAGGCACCCGCCACAACGCCCTGCTGTTTCTTTGTTGCAGTTTGGCCAGGGCCGATTTTGAACCCACCACCCTCAGTATATAGGACCAGTGCCTTACTGAGTCACAGATGCCGCCCGAGGTAAAAGATTTTTGTGTTGCATAATAGGATTTGGTGGTATATGGCTACGGTGGGAGGATCCTTTGAGCCTAGGACTTTAAGACTGGCCTGGGCAACATAGCAAGACCCCATCTCTGCAAAAAATTTACAAAATTAGCCAGGCATGGTGGCATGTGCTTGTATTCCCAACTGTTATAAGGATTGCTTGAGCTTAGGAATTTGAGGTTTTAGTGACCTATAATTGCATCACCGCATTCTGGCCTGGAGGACAGAGTGAGACCCTGTCTCTAAAGAAAGAAAAGAAGGCCGGGCACGCCTGTAATCCTAGCATTCTGGGAGGTCGAGGCAGGTGGATTGCTTGAGCTCACAGGTTCAAGACCAGCCTGAGCCAGAGCAAAGACCGCGCTTCTAAAAATAGCCTGGCATTGTGGCGGGCGCCTGTAGTTCCAGATACCTGGGAGGCTGAGGCAAGAGAATCTCTTGAGCCCAGGAGTTTGAGGTTGCTGTGAGCTATGGCATCATGGCACTCTACCAAGGGCAACAAAGTGAGACTCTATCTCAAAAAAAAAAAAAAAGAAAGAAAAGAAGTTGGTGATGTTCTCAGTCACTAGGTTTGTGTTGGTTTGTTATGGCAGGCACAGGAGACTCATACAGGTTTACACTGTCTTAAAGCCTTGTCCTGAAAAAGGTTTTCTTCTCAGTCCTTAAGGTGTTTGGTGTGCATGAGAAAAAGAAAGAGAGAGCATGCATGATTTCGCATGCTCTTGTCTTCAACTTAATGGCTGAAGTCATCAAGAAAATAGGGCCAATTCACTTTGCCAGGTTGACTTAGGGATACCCTGCTAAGAGCAGGTGTTCCTTCTACCCTTCAGTTGTAATGCTGTGTGGGACACATCTGCAGTAGAAGCTGTTCCCTGGTTTCTGGATTCCTGCCTTGGTGACTTTAAAGCTGGTAGACTGATAGAAAATTCTTTTTTTTTTTTTGAGACAGAGCCTCAAGCTGTCACCCTGGGTAGAGTGCCATGGCATCACAGCTCACAGCAACCTCCAATTCCTGGGCTCAAGTGAGTCTCCTGCCTCCACCTCCCAAGTAGCTGGGACTACAGGCGCCCGCCACAACGCCTGGCCATTTTTTGGTTGCAGCCATCGTTGTTTGGCGGGCCCAGGCTGGATTCGAACCCGCCAGCTCAGGTGTACGTGGCTGGCGCCTTAGCCTGTTGAGCCACAGGCGCCGAGCTGACTGATAGAAAATTCAACCATCATTGTTTAACTTGGATTTTGAAAACTGTTCAGCTTTGTTTAGGAGATGCTGTTGCCTATTCAATCCTGAGGGTACCACACACCCCAGAAACCCCACAACAGGTTTTTGACCCTTATCAAATCCTGTTGATCATGTTAAAGGCCATCTACTGTGAAGTGACCTTTCCCTGTATATCACTTGTCATAAGACCTGGTGTCCTTATTTTTCTGTGTGTGTTTATACTGTGCATCTTTTTCTACCACACATAGCACATGCAATTAATAAGTATTTGTTGGCGGCACCTGTGGCTCAGTGGGTAGGGCACCGGCCCCATATACCGAGGGTTGTGGGTTCGAACCTGGCCCTGGCCAAACTGCGACAAAAAATAGCCAGGTGTTGTGGTGGGCGCCTGTAGTCCCAGCTACTCGTGAGGTTGCGGCAAGAGAATCACCTAAGCCCAGGAGTTGGAGGTTGCTGTGAGCTTTTACGCCATAGCACTCTACTGAGGGCAAGAAAGTGAGACTCTGTCTCTAAAAAAAAAAAAAAGTATTTGTTGAATCTGACTTTGAACTCAGACCTTAGAGGTGGCCCTGGACATTAAAGGATGGGTAGAATCTGGATGTTAGAGGACAGGAGGGAGATGCTGCTTCAATTCTAGGCAGGTGGCACAGTGTCCCCTGCAGTGGGATCCCAGGTCATGAGTCTGCCTCACCTGTGGCAATATTACCCCCATCCAGGCGCCATTAGTTTTCGTGGCTGAGCCAGGTTGTGATCACAGGGTAGGAGAGATTTGAATATTCTTAACTGCTCTTAGATCAGGAAGTAGCAGCCCCAATTCTGATCTCAGGTGATGACAATGGGGCATCGAGGCCTGTGAAGAATGGCCAGACTAGGAGGGCAGGACTGTTTTTCTCCAGCAGAATAAATGAATAACCAGTGTGGTAGCTCATGCCTGTAATCCTGGCACCCTGAGAGGCCAAGATGAGTGGATTGCTTAAACTCAGGAGTTCAAGACCAGCCTGAGTAAGAGCGAGACCCTGTCTCTATTAAAAAAAATAGATCCATCGTCATCCCATTTGTCAGTGGAGGAGACCAAGGGCCAGAGGAGTTTGCATTCCTGCTTAGAGTCACAGCCCTAATAGCCGGAACCAGATCCAGTCCTGGACTGCCAGTTTGGGCATCTTTCCTTACCAGCACCCTGTCCTGCCACAAACCTGGTGGGCACCTTTGCTCCTGACACACCTGAACTCCTGGTAGGCAGGCTATTTATAATTTATTTATTATCTCAGCTCCTGAGCCCGGTACCTAGCCCTACTGGCAGGAAGCTCATGGTTGAGGACAGGACACTTGGGGTAGGTCGGAGGCATAAATTCATCCTGAGTGGCATCTCTCTGACAACAGCAAGTCACAGGGCGGGAGACATGGACCTCATAGGCAGAAGAAGGACCCTGGAAAAAACCCTGCACCCACCAGGAACCTTTTGGGCATCCCCAAGCACCAGAAGCAGTGTCAGTAAATGCTGTGTATGCAGGTTCACATAGGAATCCCCAGAAAAGAGAGGCCTGCCAGCCCTGTCACTGCAGGAGGTGGCAGGGGAAACCTGAGCCCTTCTCCTGGGTGACTGCTGCCTTTAGCAGTGCCCTCTTCCTCACCTGCCCTGGTGTTTCTTCCTCCGTATGCCAAGGGGGTGGTTGGGAACTCTGGGATTTCCAGCTCTGGGTTTCCACCAATAACTTTATCACTGAAAGAGCAGGTGCCCTGGGGTGTTAGTGGGTGATAACTCCAAGCTGGAGCCAGGGATAGATGACTAGGTATGAGGCTGAAGTGGCCATTGCAGTGTGACAGACGCTAGCACCTGACATGGCCCTGCTCACAATGCAGTCAACAAACCACAGCAGAGAGCCACTGACCACTCCTTTCTCACCTTTACGTGCCATGCCCTATGCTCACCCAGGACGACTACCTGCCCAGGCATTATGGGTGGCTATATCTCATGAAACTGGACTCAGTGACAGTGGGCCATAGTGGGCATGAGTCACCCATCACCTGAGTCTGGTGCCCATGCCCTGGTGTGACAGGTGAGGACTAGAGCCAGGTGAAGGCACATTCCTCAGCACCGGCTCATAGCTTCTGCCTCAGAGCTGTTGCCTGGAGAAGCTCCACTGCCAAACTCTGCCCACCTGTCTTCTCCCTGCCACGGCCAAGCAGGGTTTTGGGTTGTTTCTGTTTGGCCTTCAGAGCCTTTCTTTACTGTATACTGTCTTCCCAGATCCCAGACCTGTCACTTGCCCTAGAAATTCCTGTCAGTAAGAAGCCACATAGTTCTGGAGCCAAAGTCGGACCCAGCTGACTAGCTCAGATTTGTTTACTGCAATTTTCCCCAACCTTCAGCTTTCTGCTGAGGGAATCAGTTCTGGTTAGTTGTTGGGACCATCAGCCTCTAGCCAGAGTGCCTGCCACTATAGTGTGGGCCCCTACAAGCCACAGGAAAGAAGGTTGAGGGGACAAGACCCTCTGGCTAGCACCCATGTGTTTCCTGAAGTGCTGCCCTCCAAGAACTTAAGAACTTAGCCATCACCGAGGGGTGGGATGTGATGGCTTTTTTTTTTTTTTTTTTGAGACAGAGCCCCAAGTTGTCGCCCTGGGTAGAGTGCCATGGCATCACAGCAACCTCCAACTCCTGGGCTCTCCTGCCTCCACCTCCCAAGTAGCTGGGACTACAGGCATCCGGCTATTTTTTGGTTGTAGCTGTCATTGTTTGGCGGGCCTGGGCTGGATTCTAACCCACCAGCTCAGGTGTATGTGGCTGGCGCCTTAGCCGCTTGAGCCACAGGCGCAGAGACTGACATAGCTTCTTATGTCAGAGCCTCTGTTCTGAGCTCAGGTACAGTGGGGGTGGAGGACAAACTAACCAGCAGCGTCATCTCAGCCCTGATGGATGAGACCCAGCAAGGGAAGGTCCCAGAAGAACATTCAGGCAGAAGGAATAGCAAGAGCAAAGGCTCTGAGGTAGACGTGAGGTCAGCCTTTGAGGAACACAAGACACAGCTGGGGGAATTGGGGAGGGGGGACTGCTAAGGGGAAGTCCAAAGGGAGCAGGGGCTCCAGAGAAGGTGTCAGTATGTGAAGTGAAAGGCATCCTGAGCTCCTGCCTGAGTTGGGGGAAGGGGGTGAGAATCAGCAGGGCTTCCTGGAGGAGGTAGCTTCTCATTAGGCCTTTAGCAGTGGAAAAGTTCAGGGGTCTTAGAGATGGGGGAGATGGCGTCTGTGTTTCAGGGGAGGCTCTGGGCTTTCAGATCAGTCACCTTCACTGTGTGGTTGTGCCCGTAGCCTCTCACTGCAGTCATGGTGTCTGATGCAGAGATTGGTTGGTACTTTCCAGTGGTCGAGCAGCTCTGCTGTCTCATTGGATTTCCAAGCTCCATTTTCTTTCTTTTTTTTTTTTTTTTTTGTAGAGACAGAGTCTCATTTTATCGCCCTCGACAGAGTGCCTTGGCATCACACTGCTCACAGCAACCTCCACCCCCTGAGCTTAGGCGATTCTCTTGCCTCAGCTTCCCGAGCAGCTGGGACTATAGGAGCCTGCCACAACTCCCGGCCATTTTTGTTATTGTTGTTTTTGTTGTTGTTGTTGCAGTTTGGTCGGGGCTAGGTTTGAACCCCCCACCTTCCGTATATGGGGCCAATGCCCTGAGCCACAGGTGCCGCCCCCAAGCTCCATTTTCATTCTCTTCTTGCAGGGCTGTTTCTTGAGTCAGCTCAGTCATCTTATCATTCTTGTGCCTATGTGCATGACACTATACTCTGCCACCTTAACACACACCCTCAATGAGCATGGGCCTGTGGTTAGGGCTGAGCTGGTGTTTCCCTGGGATTTATTGCCTCATTTGTTTGTGGGTTGGGTTTTTTAATTTTTTTTAAGTTTTCATCTGAAGGGCAGTGCCTGTGGCTTAAAGGAGTAGGGCACCGGCCCCATATGCCGGAGGTGATGGGTTCAAATCCAGCCCTGGCAAAAACTGCAAAAAAAAGCTTTCATCTGAAATTGATTTTACCAGTTGTATGACATGTAGCCTTTCTGCCTGGTACCCAAGATGAGAGATTAAAATGCATGAGGCTGATTTTCTGGCTAGACATTTTAGCCCCAGAGCTCCAAGTGTGAATTATTCCTAGGAGAGAAGCCTTGAGCAATTGCTGGCATCTCAGGCTTTGGGTAAAATTCCTTTGGAAGTGTGACCTGTATGGCTTAGAGTTCCTCAGTCGGCAGGCCCATTCCCTCTGTTACCTGGGAAGAGGCAAGGTGAGCGTCCACCTCCCAGCCCAGTCAGCTCCTTATATTCCTCCAACAAGCCCTGATGTTCCCTGTGCCCACCCCACCTGTGTCCTGGACGGAGCCACAGTTGGAGCTCTCTGGCCTGGTCATACAAACAATATGCTGTGTGGCGTTGGGTGAGGTGTGCATGGGTCTAGGGCCTTAGCTGTCCCGTTTCTCAAGTGGACATGCTTGCCCAGAGGTTATAGCTGGCCAGGTGGGTGCTGGAGGGTCAGAAAGGCAGTAGGCCCTGGGGGCATGGTCGTGTCCACCGCTTCTTGCCCGAGCAGTCCTGCCTCATGCCACAGACAGTAGGTGCTTCAGCCGGAAGCCTGGCTTTCCACAATGGAGCACTCTAGCAGGCCCCACTGTCCCTGCTCAACAGAGCAGCCAGGGGACTGGCTGATCATTAGTGAGGAAGGAAGTAGGCTTGTGAAGCACTTTTGCTGCTTCCTGGGCAGACTTGGTGAGTTCAGTGGAGATCAGTTAGAGTGAAACCCAGGCCTCCCAGATGTGCACAAGAGAGTGGTCCAGAGTCCTCAGAAGAGCCCATACTGAGAAGCGTGGTGTGCTGAGCCCAGGTCATCACCCCACCAAAGTGTTGTGCAAGGTGCATGTATGTGACAGGCTGCTTCACCAGACCTCCTCTCCCCTCCTGCCAATGTGGAGCTGGCCTAGTAGGGTGTGACTCCTCTTACCCATTTTCAGGGATTGCTGAGTCACCTCTGGGTGGAGGGGCCTGTGGCTGTTCTCCTAGTCTTGTAGCTGGAACTGGAACAACATGAAAGAGCCTGAGCAACTGCCCATGTCTACTTGACCCCTTTTCCTTCTGTCACCTCATGCCCACAGACCCCAATCCCAGAGCTCAGCCTCTAGTCCTGCTGCACTGCTCCCACATCGGGGAGGTGGAGAGGGGCCAGGGGTATGGCCAGCAGTTCGCTGTGACCCTGTCCAGGAGCATGACATTTGTGGGTATCTCTTCAGTGCAGGGCAGTGAGAAGACCAGCAAAAGTGAGGTCAGAACAAAGTATGGGGCCACTAAGGCAGGGAGTGAAACAGGCGGGCTCCATGTTTTGGGAGACAAATGAGATGTAAAATTGGAGCATGAGCACACTCTAAAAGCTTTGAGAGACCCTTAATAAAACAACGCTCTTTAACAAAGACCAAGCAGGGGAGGGCTGAGTGTGGAGAAGAGGCTGGGCCTCCTGACGTAAATGAATGAGGGAGACTGGTCCTGTGGCTCATGCCTATAATCCTAGCCACTCTGGGAGACCAAGGCAAGAGGACTGCTTGAGACTCAGAGTTGAAGACCAGCATGGGCAACACAGCAAGACCCCATCTCTATGGGAAAAAAAAAATTGGCCAGATGTGGTGTCACATGCCTGTAGTCCCAGCTGCTTGGGAGGCTGAGGCAGGAGAATTTGAGTCCAGGAGTTAGAGGCTGTAGTGAGCTGTTATCATACCACTGTGCTCCAGCCTGGGTGACAGACCCAGACCCTGTCTCTAAAAAATAAATGAAAGAATGAATGAGGGAGGCCAGAGAGTGAGCCAGGTGGGTGGCTCTGGTTCAGGCGGGTAGAGGGCCTTCTGGGAACACAGGTCCCTGTGAAGAATTCCTAGGGGCAGTAGGAGCCAAGCCCCTGTGAAGAATTCCTAAGGGCAGCAGGAGTCAGGCCCTTACTCTGGGGTGTCCCACCAAGTCCTATTGACCCCTGGCCCTCAGGCTGGCCCACCTAGATCCTAGGCCTTGATGTACCCCTATGGTGACTTGAATAGCTAGTTGTCCCTCTTGGCAGGTCATCCTGCTGTGACAAACATGGGGTGATTTCCTCCTGTTGCCTGCACTGCTTCCGTCTCCAGTGATAAGTTTCTAGTGGCTGATCTCTGCTTCCGGTTTCCTGGCAGTGCTGGCCTCAGACTCTTCTATAGGACAGATAGGGGATTGCTAGAGGGTTTCTCTTGCTGAGGTTTTTTTTTTTTTTTTTTTTTGAGACAGAGCCTCAAGCTGTCACCCTGGATAGAGTGCCGTGGCATCACAGCTCACAGCAACCTCCAATTCCTGGGCTCAAGCAAGTCTCTTGCCTCCGCCTCCCAAGTAGCTGGGACTGCAGGTGCCTGCCACAACGCCTGGCCATTTTTTTGTTGTTGTTGTTGCAGTTGTCGTTGTTTGGCGGGCCCGGGCTGGATTCGAACCTGCCAGCTCAGGTGTACGTGGCTGGCGCCTTAGCCTGCTGAGCCACGGACGCCGAGCCTCTTGCTGAGGTTTTTTTATCCCCCTCATTTTTGCAGTATGCGCCAGGCAGGGGGTTGGCAGCATCTAGCTCCCTGCCTCTCAGATAGCAGACCATTCATCTTGCCATGCCAGCCCCAAAGCCCTGCACTCAGGAGCCAGGGTCCAGGCCTGAGGCAGCCTGGGACACCGTGCAAATGGCCAGCGCTATGGGTGGCAGGAAACTTCCTTGAAGGAGGTTAAGGACAAGGTATAGACTGAGAACATCCGGGTCTAACCACGGTTCTCAAAGCCATGCTGCCCTCCGTAGCACCCCTTCTTCTCCCCTAAATAGTAGCCAGCACCTGTAGTAAGAGAGCCTTCTGCCAGCTTGCCCTATAACCTGACACCTTGAGGAGCTTGGGTTCTCAGGATCCTCCATAAGCTGACCAGAGGCAGAGCCAGTATCTCGGCCCTCAGCCCCAGGCCTAAGGGACTCCCGCTTGGGTTAAGAGGATAACCCAAGAGGCTTCTTTTTTTTTTTTCTGAGACAGTCTTACTAAGTTGCCTTGGTAGAGTGCCATGGTGTCACAGCTCACAGCAACCTCAAACTCTTGGGCTTAAATGATTCTCTTGCTTCAGCCTCCCAAGTAGCTGTGACTGCAGGTGCCTGCCACAACGTCCAGCTATTTTTTTGTTGCAGTTGTTAGTTGGCCGGGGCCAGGTTTGAACCTGCTATCCTCGGTGTATGTGGCTGGTGCTGTAATCACTGTGCTATAGGCGCAGAGCCCTGAAGAGGCTTCTATAACCACCATGCTGATGCTCTCACCAGAGCTTTGTTCCCACATGAACCCTTGACATGCCTTGGAGGTGGGTCTGTGGCTGCCCCCTGGGGCCTGGTTTGGCTGTGGTAGTGGTGCTTGGTTTGGGGTTTCCTTGGGAAGATGATCTCAGAAACTTTGTCCAGATTTGTCATTTCCTATTGCCAAAAAGCTGCTTTTAAAAAACATTCAGCCTGGCCGGACGTTGTGACGGGCGCTTGTAGTCCCAGCTACTTGGAAGGCAGAGGCAGGAGACTCACTCGAGCCCAGGAATTGGAGGTTGCTGTGAGCTGTGATGCCACGGCACTTTATCCAGGGTGACAGCTTGAGGCTCTGTCTCAAGAAAAACAAACAAACAAAAATAAATAAATAAATAAATAAATAAAAACCATTCAGCCATGGCTCGGCGCCTGTGGCTCATGCAGCTGCGGCGCCAGCCACATACACCTGAGCTGGCGGGTTGGAATCCAGCCCAGGCCTGCCAAACAACAATGATGGCTGCAACCAAAAAACAGTTGGGCGTTGTGGCAGGCACCTGTAATCCCAGCTACTTGGGAGGCAGAGGCAGGATAATCGCTTGAGCCCAGGAGTTGGAGGTTGCTGATAGCTATGATATCACAGCACTCTACCCAGGGTGACAGCTTGAGGCTCTGTCTCAAAAAAATAAAAATAAATAAACAAATAAAATAAATAAGAAACATTCAGCCTTGATTGATGGGGGAGTCCATGTACATGTGGCTGGAGGCATGAAGGGAACCCTGATTGGTCAGGACATTTCTGTCTGAGTGGTCACAAGAGGTAGAGGTCAGGGGTGGCTTACCCTGCCAGTTAACTCTGGAATAAATACCAAGGACCTGTGGACTGGTAATAGGGAAGGTGTGTCCCCGGTGAGCATAGCCTTCTGTCTGTGAGTTGAGGAGCTGGTTTCTGCCCTCTGATTGCTCACCATTGGTGTAGGATGGGGTGGGAAGTTGCATTTGGCACACAAGTGATGTTTCTGTGTTCTTCCCAGTGTGGGCTGGTCTTCTTCCCATGGGGACACCTGTGGGCTCCAGGGCTCAGGACTGCCTTCCAGGGTGCCCCAGTCCACACTTCTGTGGCTTCTGCTCTCACACAGGAAGCTCAGAGCTGCCAGGAAGCAGCACTACCTCCATAGGCAAGTGTTTCAAGATCAAGCCATCCAAGTGCCTCTGGTCTGTAGTGTCCTGGTGACAGTGGGGACACTGAAAGTTTTCACCAGGGATAGACACTGAGAGAGCAGGAACCTCCCAAGGCAGCCATGTGCCAGGTACCTTACCTTCAGACATGCATGCAGCTCACCTTTCCAGAAGGAAGAGGGGAGTCCAGTTTGCCAGAGGGTGCATCCTTAGTGTCTGACAGCATTGCTGAGCAGGAACCAAGGACCATAGGCAGAGAGAGGAGACTTGCAAAGACCCGTGGGCAGCAGGCCAGCCCTTGGGCTGTGCCCACTTCTTGGGCTTTTTTACTTACAAGAAAGAAGCCCGTGATGAAAACCTGAGAAGGTTGCTCTTTGCATGTTTGCCAGCAGCTACCCAGTGTTAGGCTGGCCAGGGAGAGTTGAAGTTGGCAGTGGGAACGGTCTCAGAGATGCACAGATCTGTCCTCAGGACCCCAGCCCCTGGTCTCATCCCACTTAAAGGATTTCTCCACTCTGCTGGGACAACACTGTCCTCTCCTAGGTTCTGCTCTGGATGATCTGGCAATATTAGGACTCAGCCCAGCACCCTTCTGGCCAGCTGTGCCTACAGGCCTCTCACAGCCTGATCCTCACCCTATTCCATTACTATCCAGGCTTAGAGCTGTGCCCACCTGTGAGGAGGGGCCAGGTGGTCAGCTTCCCCACCCCTCAGTTTCCTTCTCTGTGAGATAGTGGGCGGCACATTGGCAATGTGTTGAGCACAGAGAACCTATTGTGGTAGCTGGCATGGGATGGAGGGTGACCACAAGTGGCAGCTCTTGGTTGTGTGTCCTGCTGTCTCTCCCTGCATCTTACCCATGCCTGTCCTTGGAGATCTAGCTAACATGTCCCAGCTCTGTGACTCTTGCCAGCAGGGACTACTCTCCACTTCCATTGTAGCGTGCTCACCTCTCCGCAACTCTCCACATCCTTCTCCACGTTGTCATTATGCCTGATGTTCTCATCTCTCACCAGGTGGTGGGCTCCCCACTTGTCTGTCTGAACACATATTAGCACCCTGAAGGCTTGCAGCATCCCACTGACACTTCAGTCATCAAGGCAGTGATATACTGTGAGGCCATCCCCCTCCTGACAGCAGCCACCAACTGCAGCAGGAAGTGTCCACACCTGCAAAAGATCCTTGAGGTCTCCTCAGCCTCAGGCCAGACTCTGGGTCTTTCAAGGACCTTACTCTGCCCCAGGGCATGTGTCCTCCACACATGGACATGGCCTTTTCCTGGCTATCCACTGTGATTACCTGGCCAGTGCTCATGAGCCACTTCCTCTGTGCCTGGGGCTGGGGAGGCCCCTTTGGTTTCTGTCCTCATGGATTTGACTTACAAAGGCTAGAGAGGAGCACAAAGGCTGCCCTGCAGCATGGGAGATGCAGTCAGAAGTTAGCCAAGCCTAGGGCAGGGGGGGAAAGTGGCCTAAGACCCTCACCCGGCCAAGAGGGGACGAGTGACCTCTATGGGAATCCATAAGGTGGTCATCGAGTACCACAAAGTCTGACTTGCACAAAACATGATAGCTGATGAGACATGAGGACCCTGGGGCTGACCCCACCATGGGCAAACATGGTACATCCATCCTGGTCCCTGAGGTAGTGCAGCCCTGCCTGTCTCCCTGCCCTCTCCTCTTCTGTGCTGCCTTGTTTCTTCTTTTTTAAAACTCTTTTTATGTTTTGAGACAGACTTGCTCTGTTGCCCCAGGCTAGAGTGTCATGGCATCAGCCTAGCTCACAGCAATCTCAAACTCCTGGGCTTAAGCAATCCTCCTGTCTCAGCCTCCCAAGTAGCTGGGACCATAGGCACCCACCACAGTGCCCAGCTAGTTTTTTTGTTGTTGTTGTTTGTTTTCAATTTGTTTAGTAGAGACAGAGTCTCACCTTCTTTTCTTTTTTTTTTTTGAGACAGAGCCTCAAGCTGTCACCCTGGATAGAGTGCTATGGCATCACAGCTCACAGCAACCTCCAATTCCTGGGCTCAAGCGAGTCTCCTGCCTCCGCCTCCTAAGTAGCTGGGACTACAGGTGCCCACCAC
>CAUYRH010086417.1:0-62907 GCA_963574655.1 Perodicticus potto | reverse complement strand
AGCTGGCGGGTTCGAATCCAGCCTGGGCCCGCCAAACAACAATGACGGCTGCAACCAAAAAATGGCCAGGTGTTGTGGTGGGCGCCTGTAGTCCCAGCTATTTGGGAGGCGGAGGCAAGAGACTCGCTTGAGCCCAGAAGTTGGAGGTTGCTGTGAGCTGTGATGCCACGGCACTCTCTCTAGGGTGACAGCTTGAGGCTCTGTCTCAAAAAATAAATAAATAAATAAATAAATAAATAAAAAATAAAAATTTTAGGCTGGGTCCTAGCGGGTCCTAAGCATTCAATGCATGTTGGCTATTCTTGCCACTTTTACCAGCCTCTCTCTTCTGATGGGGGAATTGATTTCTCCTCTCATTTATCTCTTTCCTGTTTGGATTTACAACTCTTGAGGCAATGGCATGGGCTGAGTTTTATGGCATTTTTCATTAATTAATCCATTATTTAATCAATCAGTAAAGATCTCTGCAGTCTACAGAAAGGCATAGCATGAATATTTTCCGCATGTGGAGTGGAACGGGTGTTGATTCTGACCTCTGGAAGCCTGACCTAACGATCCGTGTCATGGCTGAGTTTCCTGCCTGTTGGGCACAAACTGTTCGACATAGTGACCAAATATTCCATGTGACAAGCAAAGAGAGCCAAGCTATCATTATAGAGACCACCATTTGTGATGTTCATTTAGGGTTCTCCAGGGAAGTCAAGTCAAGTCTCTGACTCAGTAGAAAGAATGGGAAGCAAATCAAACCCATTATCAGAGTGGAGCATCACTTTCCAAGGCACCTTATAACCAGGCGCAACTCCAAGTCGTGTAATCTGCAAAACAGAGATAATTACACCTGCCTGCTTCATGTCTCACAGAGACAGTATGAGGATTAATTAAATAATGACTGCCAAGAACATCGAGCTCCTTTGAGATAAACACTCTACAAATGCAATCTGAGATGATTATTCAGAATTTTATTCTGTAAATATCAGGACCGACAGTCAGCTTATGAGACAGGCTTATGAAGACCACATCTGCACTGCTGGAATTTCCCCAGAGGTTAGAAAGCATGTCAGGAGAATTCCTGACCACCACACTCACACATAACTAGAGAACCCTTGCTGTATACAGTCACACACAACTGGACAGATGCTTTCTTAACTGTTATCACAGCCTCACGCCGGGTGCCCCCATTCGGAGTCGTATCTTCAGTAGCAACATTGTTCCCTTCCAAATGAACTTCAAATGAACGTCTCTTCCGTGGTGAGGGCCTTATTCGGCTGATTCCACTTCATGAGACTTTACCTGCATCACCATATGGTGACCATCCCAGTTTGGCCAGAACGTAGGACTTGCAATGCTAAAACTAGGATTGTTCTGGGAAGTTTGGGTCATTTGGTCTCCCTAACGTAAGCACTTAATAGTGATGATATTAATTTCCTTTGTGACCTTGGGGAATTTATTTCTGGGTCTTGGTAACCTGTTCTGGACAATATTGGGTTTGAAACTAATAACAAGAAGAAATTATTTTGTGTAAGGTGCAGTTCTAAATGCTTTATGCTTAAAACCATAACTCCTGAAGGAAAGCATTATTGTTATAGCCATTTGACAGATGAGGCACATGGAGATAAAGGAATTTTCCTTTCTTTTTTTTTTTTTGCAGTTTTTGGCCAGGGCTGGGTTTGAACCTGCCACCTCCGGCATATGGGGCTGGCGCCCTACTCCTTTGAGCCACAGGCACCACCCAAGGAATTTTCTTAATATCTCACAGCAGGCAAAGTGGCAGGGCTGGAGTGCCAGCAGATGATAGGGTACCAGGCCCGTGCCTTTAAGCATCACACAGTACAGCCTCTTGGAGAGAACTTCAGAGTTCAGATTTGATAATTTTCATATTAAAAAATTTCTTTATTTCTATTGAATAACTCAATAAATTAAGGGTAAAAATACAATTAAATATCTTCTCTTTTTCTCCAATTAAAAATTGTAAACCATCTTAGGACTCTGCCAAAGGAGCAGCAGATCTGTCATTGTCCTCTTGAGTGCTCCTGTCCCACTGAATTGTCCCGTGCTGTAGCTACCCAGGACACGGGAGGAGTCAGCCACATCTGATTGTTGAAAGCCCTGGGATTCTTTGCTCTACAGCCGTCACTGCTAAAGTTTTCTGCTACAGCCTGTTGGCTCTGCTGAAAGCTGGCCCCACGAGCTGATCCACTCACACCAGGCTGAGCCATCCCCGCCCTGGCCTTCATCTTTCCATGTTAGACTAGACACTCTCTGTACCAGGGATGGCCAGAAATGACACTTCTTGCCTAACTTGTGGGGTTGTCATTCTCCATGTACTGGGGACTGGGGCAGGCATCATCTGCCCCCTACGAATGCAGACCTAACTCCCCTACCCCCCAGACTCATTTTAGGGTCAAGGTGCTTTTCCCCTTTCAGACAAACAAACACACAAAATGTGTTACTTTTCCCTTTCTGCTGCAGTTGAGTTACCTGCTCATAGTCCAAAAAGTGTATTAGTCAGTTCAAGCTGCCACATAAAATACCATAGACTGTGAGGATAGAACCATACAGATTTCGTTTTTCGCCATTCTACAGACTGGGAAGTCCAGGATCGGGGTGGGGTGGCTGCCTGGCCAGGGTCTGATGAGGCCCCTCTTCCTGGCTTGAGGCTGGCTGGCTGCTTTCTCACTGTCTCCAGAGCTCTGGTGTCTCTTTCTCTTCGTATGAAGACACGAGTCCCAACATGAGGGCCCACTCTCATAGCCTAGTCTAGATCTAATTATCTCCCCAAAGTCCATCTCCAAATATCAACATGCGATAACTTTTTTTTCTTTTTTGGTGGAGGAAACACAACTCAGTCTATACAACAGCTAATTGATTATCTTCCTGGGGACCTTATACCCCACTCTCCTCTCCAGGGGGAGAACTCACTGGGGAAACTTAAAGGCGATGTTACTTCCCTTATCGTGCCCAAGTCGAAGTGTAGCCTCAGAATGGTGAGAAGATTAGAGAAAACAAAAATTTAACTCAAAATAAATTTAGAAGACAATCTGAAGATTTGCACTAAAACTCTTCCTGGTATAACTCTTTCTGATCCCCTTCTTGTTTCCGCATAAAAAGAATAAAAATTTACTTTACTCTCCAGGAAGGCATCTCCTTGTACTGTGAAAAATGGTATCAAAATGATGACTTCACTTACCAAGCTTTGGGCCCAAATGGCTTTGGAATATCACAACATTCTTACCCTTGACTCCAAATTCAAACTTAAGTTTGAAGTGACTCAATCAAAAGCAAAGTATGATTTTTTTCCCATTCTAAAATTAGCCATCACCATTAGCTAGTTGCAGATTCCTATTCCCACCATTGAGTTCTTCGGCACATACAGAATTGCTCCTGCGAATGAGGAAGCAGAAAGCAGGTACCACGTGAAACAAAGGGGAATGTGATTGGACTGTTGAGCCTGAAAGATTAGCCCATCTGGACAAGTGGTCTCTGATTAACGATGAATGCTGACTGATTGAAGGTGTTCTATGCATGAAAAATTCCACTGGTGCTTCTAACATCAGCCTTGTTTGTTTGTTTCATCACCATGCACCAGCCACCCCACTACTCAAGCTTTGGTTTCATCAAAAAGCTACGCATTTAGAAGTTTAGAGTGTTTTTATGGTACCAAGCCACCTCCCTGGAGACATCTTTAGTTGTTTTCTTTGGAGGGTAAAAACCAGGTCGATTGCAGAATCCTATGTCAAAAGTGACCTGGTACTAATCCCATCTTCCCTACTTTTAGTTGGGTGTCTTTGTCTTATGGATGTGACAAGAGTCAAATAAAAGAATTTATGCACGTAAAGTACTTAGCATGGTGTTGTGCGCAGTGAAGGTTAGTTGATTTTATTACTTTAATTATCCTGTGGGGGAAAAGTTAGTATTTTTTCCTTTGACATAAGAATAGGCAGCTGACCTAATAAACACATGTATAGTGTAAAAAGAAAAATACATATACACACAAATGTTAAAAAAAAAAAGAATAGGCAGCTGAATGAACATTTGTTGAATGAAGATTATATAGACCAGTAATTTCCAGAAGTTTGGATTTCAAGCCCAATTAAAACTTTAAAAAAGAAATTAAGATTGATATGGGGCTGCTTAATTTAACTTTTCCAGCTAAGGCATCTGAAAATTAATGTCCAGCAATAAGCATCAATATGGTGTTACAAAGGAAGCTACATATTATCTGCATTGCAGGTATACTATGTAATTAACGTATGGACAAACGTGTCTATTGCTCGTATTTTTCTCATTTTGCTGAGGAATGGTGGAAGCAAGGTGGTCTGGCAGAAGACATGAACTCACATTTAGAAATCACTAATCCAATCCAAACCTTTGCCTTTATCAACCATCTGAGCCAAGTGGTTGTCGCTCCTAATTTTAGGGATCTTTAGGCATGAAGATTTCGCAGTCTTCCTGGCAGCTTGTTCTAAAGTTTAATCACGCTTAAGTGATGTCTGAGCCACCAGAGGATTGAATCCAGTCAATAAAGAGAAAAAGCAGCCTGACCTGTCTGCCTTCTGGGCGGGCTGTGTCTCCTGAGGTGTTGAAATTTGTAATCAAATCTTGTGGTCACTCAGATTTGAAGATAAGTCCCATTCAGAGCAAGCTCCCTTCAAATTAAAAAAAAAAAAAAGAAAGCAATACGGGACCCTCACTGAATGCTTTATGGAGCATTCTCTCCAAGGACATAGAAGAATTCTGGGTGTATTTGAATGAATATAATTCATCCCCATGTCAAGTCATGAGATCTTCAATCAGAGCAGAGAGGAAATTACCACCAGTCCACTGTCATGGCTTGGGGTCCCTCTGCAGGAGCCCTAAACAGCCACTGCAGATGTTTTTTTACTTTTCATCCAAATTTCTACGCCTCATAAAAACACGTTTCATAGTTAAAGTAGTTATAAGAAAAATAAATCAGCCTCTCTCCACTTGTCATTTGAAACAATTAGTACCAGAACCTAAAGGTCCTTCCTATTGAAAAATGTTCAATAAAGGCCAGTATAGTGGCTCACCCCTGTACTTCTAGCACTCTGGCAGTGCCGGGTGGATGGCCTGAGCTCAGAGTAAGACCTCATCTCAGAGTAAGTTCGAGACTAGCCTGAGCCAGAGTAAGACCTCACCTCTAAAAATAGCCAGGCATTGTGGTGGGTGCCTGTAGTCCCAGCTACTGGTGAGGCTGAAACAAGTGAATTGCATAAGTCCAGAGTTTGGGGTTGCTGTGAGCTGTAGCGCCATGGCACTCTACCGAGGGCCACAAAGCGAAACTGTCTCAAAAAAAAAAATGATGGGTAGTAACCTGGGGATGGGGTCTACATCCTGTTAGAGGGGAAGAGTCAAGTAAAGAGAAGGAAGATTGGTTTTATTTGTTAAGAAGATTAATTTGTGTTACAAAAATTCTCCACAACAGGGATACATTTTCTTTATCCTTTTAAAATAAAATTAGAATACTAAACATTTAGCATTTTCTTTCTTTTTTCTTTTTTAAGATTGGTCTCCACAAGGCAGCTAGTTATAGAATATGCTTCATTATTTGTGTCCATTTTGTGTCTACAAATAGCCTCAGAATGGTGAGAAGATGAGGCAAAACACAAATTTAACTTAAAATATGTTTAGAAGACAATCTGAAGATTTGCACTGAAAAGAAACTCTTCCTGGTATAACAAATAAATATTTTGAAATAAAGGTTGGGATAAGTCTTTCTTACATTCTGTGTCTTTTTATTATGTTTTACAATCATCCTTTCCTCAGTCTTTATTGAAGAGGACATCTTTTTTGTACCATCAAATCAGGACAAATGATCTAACAGAGCACTTGAAATTTTGCTTATCGTAGAAAACTTTAAGGGTCACTATATCTGAATGTGAGCCGGAAAGGACATTGTAAAATATCAAATTGTTCTCTTGATTATCAGGACATTAACTTACATACATATCATTTTTTTAAACCCATTTTGAGATGAATCAAATGAGTTTTTATACACGCACAGAAACTCATACATTCATGCCATAAACCAGGGAACTGCCGAATACACATTTCCTTTTGTTACTAAATGTTACCATTGCATTAAACATTTTTCTGGTTCTGAATCAATTAAGAAAGCTTTATGTAAAAAAAAAAAAAAAAAAAAGCACTCCCAAGTATCAGATAGATAGCTGAAAAACAGGAAATAGATCAGCTTTATTCAATACACACCATTTTAAGTGAAAGCATCATTCCTCAGAAAGCAAGTATGTTTGGGGGAAGGCAGAAATACACTATTCTTCAGGGGAATTCTCTTTACCCATGTGACTCTTTGTAATACATTCTGAAAACTAAAAAAAACCACAGTAAATGTAGTTTCCTTCTATAATAGGTGGGTGTTTTGAATAAAGGCCTAATTATACCCTTTGTCCTACTTCCTCAAAAAAACTTCCAAATAAAAGCTTAAAAAAAAAAAAAACAAACAGAAAGGTCAGAGACTATAAGAATTCACTCAGTAGGACTCTTTCTAAAAGGAAGACATATCACTAGTAAAATAGAAATGGTTCTAGTGAGCTTTCACAATCCGATGCCCCTGCTTTTAGCGAATTTAAGAAAGTAGGACATTATTGGGTCCATAAACTATCAAGGGATTCTCTTCTGAATACAAAGCACAGCCTGGGCCGCATGACGGACCTTTGAGAAGCCCGCAGAAACACAGAGCAGCAGAACTGGGGTTCATGTTTAAATGAAGCCTTCACTGGAGTGATTGGAAATAGAGGCCGTGCGAGGATGCCACTTGCCCAGACATGTTTCAATTCTATCCTCAAAGGTACGACTCTCCGTGTGTGTATGGACCTTGTCTCCACAGTGCCGCCCGTCTTTGCTAATGTATTACAGCATTAGTCCTATTTATAATCAACACAATTACTAACATTGTAATCAGGCAAGTTTGGTGATAGTAATTATGACAGAATCAACAGCGGTCAGAATGCCTTTGCTGCAGTTATTAATGTTGATGGCAAAAATATCCCAGGAGGGCTTTTTGTTGCTGTTTGTTTTTTTCCCCACTCTTTTTAGGGAAGCCATCCCAGGGGACAGGACCTGCAAGCGTCCACCAGAAGAGAGGTTTAATACACGATTTAAAAACAGACTTCCTGAAAAGAGATGTCAGAAAGACACATTGCCTCTTTAAGTGACTAGGATTTATGAATAGTTCACTCATTTAAAAAAATAATCACATACATGTTTGTATAAATTATACTTGCAAACATATGTTCCCCAGCTCCCCATCGTGGAAAGGCTGCTACTAAATCCAAATCCAGAGCTGACACTGTCTTTCCAGGCCCCTCCGGTGAGTCACACACATTTGCGGCTGTCCCCCTCCAAGAGCCTGCATGCTACAGAGTTCCTTTTGTACTACTCTGAGCAGGTACTTATACATTTCTTATCACCAAGGCTGGGTTAAAAATACAATCCAGAGACTTTACTACCTATAATTAAGAGCTCTAATGCTACCAGTGATACATGTACAAAGATTGAGCTGCTTGAGAAACACACATTTTATCTTGAGGTTGATTTTATTTCCTTGTGGCTTAAATTATGAGTGAATGTTTTTCTTCTTTCTTACTTTTCCCAGAAGTAGTCTTTTCAGTAGCAAAATTACTACTCATTCTTAATAACTACCAGGCAATAAAGTGAGATGTCTATTTGGGAGACAGTGGGTGTGCATTCCAATTATTCCATTCATCATGTTTTGGGGAGAGTAAAAGGCGGGAATTCTGGAGCCTCTGAAGAAGGAGGCTTAAAAAACTACAGGAAATTAGTACCAATGCTTTGCTTCTTGATGGAAGAGAAGGCTTCATGATAGCTCTGGGATTCAATAGGCAAAGGCAAATAAAATAACATCAGTCCCCTTACAGTTAGCTCTGTTAAACAGAACACTCATTTGAGCTTGTTTTTAAAAGTCTGCCTCCTTTTGATCAGCGAGGTACATTGCTAGAGATTTATTGGAAGGAAATAAAGGAAATGATTAGATACATGACAGAGAGGTACCTTCAAGGATATCTCCTATGACATTGTTTATCATAGTCCTTATTTGGCTCAGAGCCTAAGAGATGAGAACTGGCCTGTAGACAAGTAGTTTATTTCCAAGACCATCCCAGGAAGCAGGAGGGGAAGAGTACGGAGGAGAGTAAGGCAAATGTCACGAGGCTCACGCGCTGGGCTCTGGGGCTCAGCTCTACGGCACCCTCCCCAGCCTCACTCCAAGGCCTCCTGAAGTAATTCACCAACCATTTCCGTCCCATACTGTTTGAAGGTTGACTCAGAGCAGGGGTATAACTGTCTCTCCTTTACTTCTAGGTTCCTCAGTGTTAGAAAAGTGCCTGTGCTGGCCAGAGCTGGGGCCCTCAGCAGTAGGCGAAGCTGAGCCCTCATGACACCACCCATTGCACCTGTGGCTGAAACCCAAGGGACACTGCTCTGAGAACCAGGGGTGGCCAGTTTACCTTAGCCAAAACTGGAAATAACCAGAAAGTCCACTAACTGGAAACGGTTCAAATTTATAAATTTATACTGGAATATTTTGTAGCCATCAACAATTATGATTTATTTATTTATTTATTCATTCATTTATTTATTGAGACAGAGTCTCACTCTGTTGCCCCAGGCTAGAGTGCCCTGGCATCATCATAGCTCACAACAACCTCAAACTCTTGGGCTTGAGTGATCCTCCTGAGTCAGCCTCCCAAGCAGCTGCGACTAACAGTGCTCACCAAAACGCCCAGGAAATTTTTCTATTTTTTGTAGGGATTTGGTCTCACTCTTGCTCAGGCTGATCTCAAACTCCTGAGCTCAAGCGAACCACCCTGTCTCAACCTCCCAGAGTACTAGGATTACAGGTGTGAGCCATGGCACCCAGCCTCTGGACTTATATATAAACATAAAGAGGCATGTGCCAACAAAAAAAGCAAGTTACAAAGCAGTATGTCACATACAATTGTTTAAAAAACACTTTGCGCAGATGTACCCCAGGTTATGGACCACACAACAGACACAGATTTGTTTTATGCAAATTGCTCCATAAGATACATAGTTTAATCTTGGAGATGAGGACACTTTTACATCCTGTGTGGAACACACAGTAGCCAGGTACAAGGGTAAATAGTCAGAGCTGAGCCTGAAGGCAGCCTCCCACCCCTCAGTTTGTCCCCACCTGCCTCTGTCACCTGCTGTGATCTCTGGGCGGCAGCCACACTAATTCCATGTTGTTTGTGTCACTCCCTTTTTCTGCCTTCTAATCACAACTGGAAAATGGTGATAAGGACAGAGGCTAGCAGTCTATTTGAAGGCGTAAAGAGAAAAATACAGCACCCCTAGCACAAAGTGTATGGCTAGTCACGGGTGGTTCAACTGTTTTAAAGATCGTGTCTTTTTTCCTTTTTTAAATTCTTTTTAAAAGAGAATGGTAACACTGTGAATGGTGATACAAAAGCAGCGGGAGCAAATCAAAAGCATTTCAATGTACATAAAATACGATTTGCTCAAGACCTTTGAAAGCCAAATGATTGCATAAATTGGAAGATGCCTATGTTTTGTAGGAAAAGTGGTTTTCTCTGGATGGTGGAATTTCAAATTATATTCCTTTGTTGGCTGCCCTCCCCAATAGGTCTCCAAAAAATTATGTCTGTTGAGTAACAAAGCTCGATAATGATGGGGACAGGGATGAAAGACAAAGCGTCTTCTTAGCTCCTTGCACTATTTGTGAAAAATTTCCATTAACAAACACAAAGAAAGAGCATGTATGCAGGAATCCGTTGGAAGGAACAGGCTGAAGTGTGTTTCCTAGCACTTTAGACGAAACAGGACAAGATCCATTTCAATTGTCTGTAGTTACAGATGAAGGAGAGGGGCGGTGCAGTGCTCACGCCTGCAATCCCAGCATTTGGCGAGTTAAGAAAGGAAGATTTCTTGAGGCCAGGAGTTTGAGACCAGCCTATAACACTGGTGTTTCCAAAAAAAGGGGGGGCGGGGGGGGTTGTCAGTGGTGTACAGAGATTGTGGACAAAAAAGTTCCTCCTATCCGACCTCAGCAATTTCTGATGTCTTCTCCATATCACCTTAAAAGGTGGTGCCCAGGCCTGCAGGTGGCTCACACCTGTAATCCTGACACTCTGGGAGGCTGAGATGGGGTGGATTGCTTGAGCTCAGGAGTTTGAGACCAGCCTGAGAAAGAGCGAGACCTCCTCTTCACTGAAAATAGAAAAATTAGCTGGCATTGTGAGGAGTGCCTGTAGTCCCAGGTACTCGGGAAGCTGAACCAAATGGATCACTTGAGTCCAAGAGTTTGAAGTTGCTGTGAGCTCTATGATGCCACAGCACCCTACCCAGGGTGACAAAGTGAGACTCGGTCTCAAAAAAAACAAAACCCCAAAAGGCAGCGCCCAGGGGACCCTCCAAGTGATAAGAGTATGGGGCTGGGATCTCAATTGTTCCCATGATGGGACGACACCAGCTTTTTGACCTCATGGCAGACCAAGGCCAGGGGCCCTGCAACATGGCTGAGCCACAGCTGACGGCGGAACCAGCCTTTCTGACGACACTAGGCAGTTAAATTGGTCGAGCTGGTGAGTCCCCAAATGTGAACAACTCTGTTTCACTACATGAAAAAATGCCAGCTGTGTCTAGTTGATTAAAATAACGTAAACCTGCTGAGCAGGAGCTCTCTTGCAAGAACACCTTTTCCAGTTACTTTTAAAAAGTAGATAGTAACTTTCTGTTTTTTAAATAAAACCACAATTACTTCCTAATTATTTTTAAATGATGTTATTTTAAAAGTGCCATATATTTTAAAAAATGTGTATGTGCCTTGGCTGAATGCAGCTATAATAAATCCTGTAAATTGAAGTTAATAAATATTTAGACTTTTCAGTGCATTAAAAAAAATGAAGGTTGATGGGCACACCAAGAACGGGGACATTATTTAAATTTTATGCATTTTCACAGAAGAAGTAGTTCCCTGGTTGTCCTCCCTTTCTTCAAAGTAATGATTTTCAGGCTTGGATTTTCAATACTCCATGGTAGCACCAATTATCCCAAGGGAGGCCACAGAATTGCCATTGCCTTGCTTCAGCTCATCGCAGTCATTGATTTAATAGGTCACCTGGGCATTTTTCAAAGACCGTAATTGAAAATGCAGGCTGGCAGGTTAGCAGGAGTGGCAGGGGAGGAAGGATGGTGGCTGCTCATTCATCAGCGACTCCAGGAGGTACCTTGGTCGTTGGCACTGAGGATGCTGACCAGGGGCTACCTGCAGACCACGGGCAGAAGACAGTGGCGTGTCCCTCCGGGGACTGAGTGGTGTCAGAGAAGGGCTCAGAGGTGGGGGAGTGCTCGGACAGTCACGTGACAAAACCCGGCTGCTTTCCATGGACCCAGTAAAGTTCAAATCAACTGTGCTATGGAGACTCTGTGCTGGCCTCTTCCTTTCCTTGGTGCCTGAAACTTTTTTCTTTGGCTAGGTGGACTATTTCAAGCTCAACCAACCCAGATCTGTTTCCACACAGTCATTATTGTTGTTGGTAGCAGTAGTGAGATTTTAAAATATCAACTTCTATAAAGTACTAACTGATGTTTTCACCTGTCCGTCGGTATCTTCCGTTCCTGACTCCCCGCTTCCGCTTCCGGGTGTCTCGCCAGGCTGTGCTCATTATCTCCAGGCGGGATGTGACTCTGGAGAGCAGGAGAGACGGCGTGAGCGACTGCAGCCTTCAGGAGGAGAGACGAAGGCTTCAAGGCAAAACAAAATACTTGGGAAGAAGGGTGTTATAAGACATTATGTGGGAAGCACATCTCCTCTGGGGATTGGAAGGGATTTTTCCACACTGGATGAGGAGACCAGAAAGTGGATGACAGCTGCTTCTTTCCTGTTCACTAACAAACCTAGAGAGGTTCTTGGAACCAAATGATGGGAATTATGGATCAAGTCCAGCACAGGAACACCCCACAGAGCAACTTCAGAGGGAACATAGGAAGAGGGGCCTTCAGCAGCCTCAGAGGACGTCACTGTTCAAGATCACACTGCCAGAAAGAAGCAAAAATTGGGTGGCAATGAAACCTGGTTGCCTTATTCCCTGTCTGATACTTTTTCCCTACGCACTACACTGCTAGTTAGCGTGTGCGAAATTGAGTTCAAATTTTGATGAATTTAACAATGCTCCCCAAAGTCCATTTATAAAAAAGCAGCCCCTGAACCAAAGAAAGATTATTTTTGCCATATGATGAATGCTCTTTTTACTAGAGATGCTTTCCAATGTAGAAAAGAAGTAGTCACAATAAATTCCTCATATTGAAAATGTCAAGTTCCTATTTGTTAGATGATGATGTCAGTGACTAAAAAGTATGAATTTCTGGTTGAGGATATAAATTCTACAAAGATTTGGATTCCAATATTTGTAGTGATACCAGTGATAACGAGACAGATGCTTTTCACGAGTTGTTTTGAAGAGCCGTGATGGTCATCGTTCATAGCGAGTCTGTATGTGAGCGTGTCTGAAGCAGAGATGGCAATTGCTGATATTTGTACTCTGATCTGTCACTGTCACTGAACTCCAAAGCGGATATTACCAAAGGGGCTCTCTCTCATGCAAGAAATTGTGGCTACCAATGGGAAGGACAGGGTACCAATATTTGTTGAATAGTTGAGTATCTAGATGTTTAGGGACCATGCCTGGAAAATGGGAAAAAAAAAAAAAAGGGCTACCTCCTCTTCTTTGGAAAATTAGCTGGCCTGCAGTGGCCTAAACACACCATGACTCACGTGTCAGTCATCAATAGATCCATTCAACAGATAGTCTGCAAATAGGCCCGGGCTCCTAGAGCATGAGAGGCATCCTTCTAGGTGGAAAGGATACAGCAATAAATAAGGGATGAGTTCCCTGTTCTCCTGGAATTTATGTTCCAGAGGGAATGATAAAAAGAAAGCAAATAAATGTACAAGTTAATACTCTCTTTCTATGCTGTGTTAAGCATTTAATCATATAACGTCATTATCAGAACAACCCATGTGGGTACACCATAGTCATTTAATGTTACAAATTAGTGAAATAAGGTAACTCTTCCTGATGTCTCAAAGCCCAGGAAGAGAAGAGATGAAAAACTAGTCTAGGAATCTTATTTCAGGGCTCTGCTTTAACTGCTATACAACCACTATAGACTGAATGTGTCTCCCCAAAACCCATATGTTAAAGCCTTATCCCCAATGAGATGAAATTGGGAGATGGGATAATTGGGAGGTTATTAGGTCATGGGAGTGGAGCCCTCACGAATGAGACTAGTGCCTTCATACAGAAGGCCCCAGAGAGCTTCTCTGCCTCTTCCGCCCTGTGAGGGCCCAGCAGAGAGACAGTTGTGTGTGTACCGGGAATAAGGTCTTCACCAGACGTGTAATCAGCCAGTACCTGTGTCTTGAACTTCCCACCCTCTAGAAGTAAGCGAAATAAACTTTTGTTGTTTGTAAGCTACCCACTCTATGTGCTATGTTATATCAGTCTAAACAGACAAAGACAAAAACCTTATAAACACTGCCAACTGAGTGCCAGGACTGGTGAGGAAGGCAGGAAATGATGACAGGTGGCGTGCCTAGGTGCGTATAGGAAGGACAACTCATCCAGAATGGAGGTGTCCGAAAGGCTTTCTGAAGAAGTTGAGGCCAGATCTGCACTTTGAAGAATGGATAGGGGTTCATGTATGAATGGAGGTGGAAGAGCATTGCAAGCCAAGAGGCCAACTTTAACTTGATTCATGGGGTAGTGGTATTTCAGGGAGTCACCAGACAGAAAGAAAGTGAGGGCCAGATTTGGAAGGGCCTTGAGTGCCACTCCAAGGAGTTTGGACTTTGAAAAGGTGACAGGGGCTATGGGCTGATTTTAAGAGTCATATGATTCCGTCGTTGTCAATTTAAATAACCCTCTTGGACTCCCAGTCCACTAGGTGTTGGGTGAGCGTTGAGTTGCTTTCTCTCCTATTTCCTAACCCCCAACTCCCAAGAACAGCCTTGGCCATGTCACCCTAGACGTCTTACCACCAGTAAAACATGCTACTGTTGATATTAAAAACCTGACTTAAGACAATTCTTTTAAAATTATTTAAGATCTTGGTAAAAGACGATTAATAACCTCAGTGAGTCTCAGGTTTCATCTTAACTTACGTTTGCTTCTGATTTCAATTTAGAAATACTTATGAGGTCCCCACAGGTATCTAACACTGTTTTAGATGCTGACTGGGCTTCTAAAGAAATACTGCATGTAATTCGTTCCTTATCCTTAAAAAATTGGGAGTTTTTCTTTTTGACAAAAATATGCAAAGCAGCGTGTGATTTTCACTTACATATAATAAGACACCAAGGCAAGAAGAAATTCCTGGATCAGGTTGTCATGGAGAGAGAGAACCTTAGATGAACTTGGAAGGACTAGGCTCCCAGGATGTGAGAAGACACCAAAATGAATTATTTTCAGTAATAACAGTAATCTCTATTTCTTCATGGCTAGACAGACTCAAATGTTAATTGTACTTTGTGCTGGAAAAATTAGACAGTGGATATAAAACCATGCAAACATCAGGACAACTAAATCTCTCTGCTTAACCATTTGTTTCTTGTGAAGTCATCTTTTTATAAAGGATTGTTATAAAAAAAACTGGGAGCAAGAACTGGCTTCTGAAAACAGCAAAATAAACTCTCTGAGGTGTGAAAATGAAATCCCCTTCCACTTTGAGCTTTGGAATTGTGGTGGACGGAGTCACAACAGAGACCTTGCCTAGGTGTTGCCAGGAGCTTAGCACCAGCACTCTTGGAAGAGCCTGACAATTTAGCTAGAATGTCTTCTGGGAGGAAGCTATTTTGAATATTCACCAATATGTATATTATACATTTAGTAAGGGTTCTTAAACAATCATCACCTTTTCTGAGAGTAATGTCTTTTGATTTAAAAAAGATATATATATACACACAGGTATGCACATACACACATATATACACACATGTGCATATTTAACTTGTTTCATAATTTAAAAAAACAATGATCCACTGACAAAGCGGACACCCAACATCCCAAAGCCACAAATCACAACCCAGTGGAGGGAGACTCGTCTCTCCCTGCGGGTCTCAGTTAGTGGACACCCACGGGAGACGGCCCCTGTGGAGAGCCTCTGCAGGTCTGACCAGGATGGAAATGAGAAATGCAAAGCAGAAAGAGGGTGCCAGTGCCACCAACAGTCCTGTTGGTTGTAAAGTGCATTTCTCCCTCCCTATGACAAGGGCTTATCTTTAAGTCTAGAAGCCAAGGGCGATTCCTTCTAATTAGGCCAGTACTCACCATTGTGGCTCCAATGAAATTAATGAAATGACTAATTAGATGCAGAATATTATGCTATCCTTACAGTCCACTAAGGATAAAAACGAGACAGTTTCAGCTTAAGAGGCTTATGGCCTAAAGGAAATACAAACAGACCTCAATTTCTTTTTTTCTCACTTGAGTGAATATATCTTACGCAGTTCTGTCAAATCAGAAAGGCTCCGTCAGGGAGAATAAGCTCCTTTTAATATGTATGCAGAAGGGAACCCAAGGGGTTGGAGCAGCGAGCAGACAGTCACCTTTCTGAAGCTTAGGAAGGGGCCTCGCAAGAAACAGCCACAGAGTAGATTGCCCGCCCGCTCCTTCCTGGTCTTGAACCCAGAGCACGCACCATCCACCCAAAACAATGCAGAATGTAATCTTTGAATGAGAAAATTAGTGGCCGTGAACCCTCTCAAAGGATGTTTTATTTTACTCGCCTAAATTATTATTTTCATTGCGAAATCATGGTCCTTCACATCTGCTGACTTAATGCTGTAATGCTTTGTGTACTTGAAGGAGGAGGCCACAGGTATCTAAGAGCCAGCTGATGGATAGAAATGTGAACTTCAATGCTTTTCTTAGAGGGAAACCCTCTGATTTCAATAAGAATTGAGCCACATGGTGCTTTGAGGGTGTAAGCCAGAGTGAAGGTCTGCGGATTGTGAATGGAGGAATTAAAACATTTCTGAGAATAAACCTTAATGGTGTATCCGTAAGAGTGATTTTCCCTAAGCTGTTTTCGAGTAAAAATTTGGAGGCATTTGTTTAAAAATCCTCTTCAGTTGTTCTCTTTGGTTCCTGCCTTTCTTTCCCTACCAGATATGAAAATTGCTGGTAGACAATGGAGTCATTGATGTCAAACTCTAACAAAACAGCGTCAGAGGAAGCCATGGCGAAGAAGCCTTCACACATGCCTGTAAACAGACTTATCTTGAGACATTCCTGAACGTAGACTGGTAACAGGACTTATCTGGAAAACTTCCTCAAGATTGCAGAATTCCAGAGAAGCCACTTACACAAGGACATTTTCCCAGCAATGGCTGTCTCCACCAGTGACCAAACGCCAACTCCTGCAATGAACTTGTGACCTATGAACCTTTTTAAAGCGGCTTCCATGGACGTCTTCTTTGTCTTGGAAAGCTTCCCCGTTGCCGTGACACTGTGGGCATGCCTACGGTCTGTCATAGCACCCACATCCCAGATTGCAGTCCTTAGCTATGCTACTCCTGAAAACGTCATTTATCCTGGAGAACATGTCTCTCTGAGGGTTTTTTTTTTAAGGTTGACACAGGTCCGTTTCCTGAAGTTAATAGCTAACAGCATACAGCGCATTCAGGGATCTGCACTAACGCTTCGTGCACAAAAGAAGGGATGTCTTACGTACAGGTAGGCATAGCTTCACAGAGCTTCCTGTCAGCCACTTCAGCCAACATCAGGTGACCTTCCAGAAAGCAAAGAGTCTCAAACCAATGGACCTGAAAACAACTTCAAGACGTTGAGATTTGGAGTTGTCTGATTGGTCTTTGGATTTCAGCTTCTGCTTTGACCCTTGGCCACCCCCCCTTCCTCCAGCCCTCTGCCTCTTTCCTTTTACTCAAAGTCCCTGATTGGGCAAGGTCAGCCCTTACTGTCTGCTTTTGAGCCTCCTCTACACACTTTCTTCCTTTGAAAGCCGCCGATTTTGTAACTCCAGGGGAAAAGTGCAGTATCCCTAGGCGGAGAGCCTGTTGTGGCCTGGGTAGCACTTCCCAGAGATCTGCCACAGGTGAGGGACAGACCGGGACTGTTGCCTTTTGGCTCCAGCAGCACAATTTTTCGGGAAGCAGAGCACTCATGTTATTGTTAACCTTTTGGGCTCCAGTGTAGGAAAAAAAAGCAGAAAGCAGAATAAAATGTACTCTGGGCAAGTACCTTGAAAAAAACAGTTGAAAACATCTGAGTTCTGTGTCAAGGGATGTGATACAAATTGCTTGATTATCATAAAGGGTGAATGTAACGAAAAATATTATGTGGGACCAACATCTGGCTGTTCACATGTTATGGAATTAATGAGATTTAAAAGACTCTTTGATCAAAAACACATCTCCCCCAGTGGAGTGACCTGTCCTTTCATCTGAACTCCTACATTTTCCTATTCAAAAGGCCTCAGTTCAAATGCGACCATCTTTTCTGTGGGGGTGCACATAGAAATTAATCACCATCAATGAATTAGATGCAGTAACTGAGTTTGTGTCCTGGCAGAATAGTCCCTAAAAAAAAAAAAAAATAAGAAAAGAAAAGAAGGTTTCAAACACAAACTGAGTTGAGAATATTTTAAAGCTGTGTTGTCCAATATAATGGACACTAGGCCTATATGGCTACTTAATTAAACAAAGAAATAATTTGGTTCCTCAGTCACGTTAACCACACTTCAAGGGCTCAATAGCCTCATGCTGCCAGTGGCTACCATCCTGAACACATACAGGACATCCCTATGGTTGCTTCAAGTTTCACTGCACGGTCTGGTTTAGAGTAGAGGGGACTTAATGGAGAGAGTATGTCTACCGTTTCCATGCTGTGCTTAGAACTTAGAGAACAAAGAAAGTACTAGAAAAGAGGTGGGGGAGGGGAAGAGCTGCAATAGAGAAATAAGATCACATGAAGTCGAGGTGGCAGGGAGACCAAGGGCAAGCACTGCCTGTTGGTGAGTGTTTGGAGTCTTCTGCTTATATATTCTCCTAGGAAAAAGCAGAATTTCCCAGCAAGGTGTACTTGTGTTCAAATTCTTGCTCTGCCAAATACTAGCAGAATGGCTGTCAGCGAGTGATTTAACTCTTCCTAATCTTTTCTGTTCTGTAAAATAGAGATTATGATTCCTACCACTGTACCACTGTCATGAGGATTAAAGATAGTTTCTGTGGATCTGGTATACAGGAGGGGCTCAATGGATTGGAGCTATTGTGTCATAAAGCCCGTCACCCTGCCTCAGACCACTGACTGTGACTCAGTTGTATCTGTTTCCATGTCCAGCACACAGTAGGCATTCCAGAAATTCTGGTTGGATTTAATTGAACTGGATTTCTCCAACCTCTCTTTTTTACACTTTCAATTTCCCTATGAAAAAAGACCCAGGAAAAGAAAGGTGCTGGGCAAACCCCAATGTTATTGGTATTGCAAGAGTAATTAGTACGAAATAGGATCGGAAGACAACAGTCCCTTGGAAGCTAATCCTTTTAAGTTAATGGAATTGAAAGATTCTACTTCATGAAACAGCACTTAAATAGGATTGCTTGGACAGTTCTTTGCTTGTTAGTTATATTTGTTGAATTTTTAAAAATATGCCCTTCACAGAATTGCCTGAGGGCACAAGGACAAAAGATTAATACATTAATTATCATCAGTGAATCATTAAACAGCAACAGTAATTAACAGCTTAAGCTGATATCTTAGAAAACAACAACAACAAACCAGTAGTCTTGGTGCTCCTTTACCAGACAAAGTTGATTAAAAGAGGAGCTGATTGGCAGAATATCTGATGTAAAGGTGGAATCGTCCATGAGGCCCCGTCCACTGCCTTCACAGTGAATCCAGTGCGGACAGATGACTCCTCTCGGTAAAGCTCTGAACAAGACATTTTATAATTGTTCTTAGGGTTGTGCTTACTCTTTATGATTTTTTCCTCTTTGTAGATATCTAAGAAAGGCTGGTTGATCTACTCCTGAGCATTAATGAGCAGCCTCTGGGTCTTCACTTCCCAATCTGTCAAATGAGACTGAAACTTTCAGATGAGAAGTTTTAAATTTCCACTTGGTGGGTTGAGAAGGGAGAAGTGTAAGCTGCGTGGGCAGCACGGATCAAATTCACTCTCCTGCCAGCTCCAGCCCTCTCCTCCTGACCTTGAGTAAGCCAGTATAGCCCAAATTTTATTTAATTGGTTTGGTTTAATTAGACTTGAAGAAAAGGCTACAATAATATAAAAATAATTATTTTGGAAATCACCAAGTTAAATAATTCTAAATTTTCTCTTCACTTAAATCCTGTAGTTCTGAACCCTCATTGTCAGATCAGACCCACACATTTTCTTAGTCAAAAAGATTGTGTGTGGTGGGGGCGGGGCAGGGGGAGACTCACATTTTGTTTTTTTTTTTGGCTTCCATGTATTTATTCTATTAATATGCTTCAGTTTGTACCTGTAAGCATGTTACTTGGTTATCTCACATCGCGTTTCCAATAAATAAAAATTCTTTCTATATGAACTATTTAATTTGGTTCATCTCTTTTCTCAATTTATATTTGTATCCTTATATTTTCTTTTTCTTTTTTTGTTTATTTTTGTTTACATATACATGTGTTAATTAGGTTTCCACTTTTAGCCTTCACAAAATTAAAAAGGGAGACTCACATTTGTAAAAACCTCCCCGGAGGATCTGAACTTGCATCCAGGTTTAAGAACTACTGTTTAGCCCAGCTGCATTAATCTCTTTTTAAGTAGGAACAAGTAGAGGCAGCATTTCATTTCTTTTTTTTATGCCAGAGAACAGAGTTTTGCCCAGGAAAATTAATGTTTTTTGAGATTATTTTATTCTTTCTTTGCATATTTGTATATAAATCAACATCTCCTCCTTCACACCAATCAAATAATGGCTGTTAGGGCTTTCAGACCAGTTCACTTCATCATTTAACTCTACTGATTTTTGTCTGTTATCAAGAAGAGATTGTTTTAATTAAGAAGAGATTATTTTAATTAATAAGAGATTGATTTAATTAAGAAGGTCTATGTTCGTAAATCTGTTAGTGCCCACCTATAAATGGTGAGACTGCTACACAGTGTTAGAGTGAATTTTGCCTTACATGTGTTACTTTTTATGCCAAAATTTAACCTATTGTGCCTTACACACAGTAGGCTCACACTGAATGATTAATGTCACGATAGAAACCCAGACATTCAGCAGCTACCGTGTACCACATCCTCTGAACTGGGTGTTTTCCATTCACTCTAGGACCAAGGTCAGCTACCAAGGGCAGTGTTCTAGGGCCTTTTTCTTACCATTTTGGTGCTCCAGTTAAGTGGCAACAAATTTGATAAAAAAGCAATAAGTGAATAAAAAAACCTGGCACAGTCTCCTATTCTGAGCAGCTAATATAGCATTGGTATGGGTATCTGGGTCAGAGGATACAGAATCTGTTTTCCTTCTTTTTTTCTCCCTCTCCATTCCTTCCTCTCTCTAAAAATTCATGGAAGCAGACAAATATAGAAAATAATATTGTAAATACCCATATACCTGTCATCTAGCATTATCAAGTGTGGACATTGTTGGACATTAGAGCCAGTAGTTATTTTCAGAAATAGAGTTCAAGCTACCTTTATGGCTACCCTGCCCTTAACACGTAACCCTACTCAGTGGTTTCCAGACTTTGCTGCACATTAGAATCACCTGGACAGATTTAACCCTCTCATCTCAGACCAATTAAACTGGAACATCTGGGGGAGGGAACCAGTAGTATTTTTTTATATTCTTCCCAGGTAATTATTACAATGTGCAATGTTTGGAAAATCCTGCCCTATTTCCCACTCCAAAGGTAACTATCATCCTACACTTGTTGTTTATATTTTTTACTACATGTAGGTATTCACAATTATTATATTCACATTCTACTATATTTTCACAATTCTACTATATTTTAAAACATGCAAAATTGGCAGAATATCTGATGTAAAGGTGGACAAATAACTGTATGTTATTTGTCTACCTTCCTATTGATGGATTTTGACCATATGATTTTCTGTTTATGAATTTGGTTTGTCTCTCCAAAATTGCAAGTTTTAAAATATAGTAGAACCTCTGTAAGTTGACCACCCATGGGACTGTAATAAACTGGTCAACATACAGAGGTGGTCAACATGAGAAACTAGGCCTACTGTACTGATACATTCATGTGGTGTGTGTCCCAGTTTATGAAAATTAGGTCACTTTAGGGAGGTGGTCAACTATAGAGAGTCTACTGTCTATGAATTATATAATTTTGTATTCTATGACATGCTTTTTACGCCCAATATTACCTTCTTGAGGTTTTATCCAGTTTATGCTTATAGTTATAGCTTATTCATTTTAACTGTTATATTATCAATCAACTTCTTATATTTAAAAATTCAAAAAAATCCACATATAAACTTGCTAATACAAACTATTGTTCATTCTGGCAACTTAATACATTTTACATATTAAGTTGCATGTAAGTCTACTTAGAGGCTAGTTCGGTTTTGTCTAGGCTTTCAGGAAAAGCGAGGGCCAAAGGGATAAACTGAAAATTGGTTTAAGAAATACCTGTCATTGGTTTCCACTGATCTACCCCTTGATATCAGCAAATTAATTTTGCAGATATACTTTAGTTATTCTCTTTTCTCCTTGCTGTCTGTAATAATAATAATTATCAGGACAACCATCACTTACTGAGTGCTTACTATGTCCCAGGTCCTGTTCTGTTTTTCCATGTAATCCCCTTACCTCCTTAACAACCCTATTATATGATTATTTCATTTTTACAGATGAGATAACTAAGTGTAAAGTTACTCACATGTGATTATAGGCTTTCCCATTCCAAAAGTCCCAGTTCTTAATTTGGGGCAATATTGTTTATGGTCGTGATAGAAATAAGTAATATTAATTTAGCACTTAATATATGCCAGGCTCTGTGTTAAGCAATTTACACATTTCTCACAATTAAGTATTCAACTTTTAAATAAACTGTATTTTATTTGTCTACCTTCCTATTGATGGATGTTGACCATATGATTTTCTGTTTATGAATTTGGTTTGTCTCTCCATTTATGTAGGTCTTTCTTTTTAGTATCTTGGTAAAAATTTTGCACATCTTCTATTGGCTTTATTCCTGTATACCTAGAGCTCTCTGCCATTGTAAATGGTATCCTTAAATTACATGCTTGCTGCTGGTCCAAAGGAATAAAGTCAGTTTCAGTGAGTTGACTTTGTGTCCAGCAAACTTGCTGAATTTTCTTATTAGCTTAAGAAGACTTTGTGTATATGATTTTAGACTTCATTGGGAGACAATCCTATCACCTGTAAATAATGATAGTTTTCTTTCTTTCTGATCTTTAAAATTTTGTACCTTTCTTTTATCTTACTACATCATTAAGGCCCTCCAGCATAATGTTTAATAAAATCCATGGTAATAAAAACTCTTAGCTTCTTTCTGACCACCAAGAGAATCCTTCTAATGTTATACTTTTATGAATCACGTCTGCTATGGCTTTTTTGTAAGTTCTTATCATAGATACCCTTTAGCAGTTTTAGAAAGTTCTCTTATTTTGCTATGAGTTTTTATCATGAAAAGAAGCTGAGCTGGGCACGTTGGCTCACGCCTATAATCATAGCACTCTGGGAAGCCAAAGCAGGTGGATTGTCCAAGCCCACAGGTTTGAAACCAGCTTGAGCAAGAGCAAGACCCCTGTCGCTAAAAAATAGTTGGGTGTTGTGGCGGGCACCTGTAGTCCCAGCTACTTGGGAGGCTGAGGCAAGAGGATCACTTGAACCTCTTGAAGTTGAGCTTGCTGTGAGCTATGATGCCACACTCTACTTGGGGTAAGAACGTGAGACTGTCTCAAAAAAAGAAAATGAAAGAGAAGAAAAGACCCTGAATTTTATCACATACTTCTTTTTACATCTACTGAAAGATCATGATTTTTCCTTTTAATCTGTTAAAAGGATAAATTATATGAGTATACCTTATTTTAAATATTATTACATGAAAGTTATATATATATATATACATGTACACACATATTTAGTTTTAAGAATTAAATTGTACAACAAGCACTACGTAGAAAGCACTTGGTACCTGCTTCATCATCCAATTTCTGAGGCAATCACTTCCAATTAATCAATCTCTTCTTGTATGTTCCTCCCTTTTAAAATAATAAGCATGTATTGATTTTTTTTTTTTTGCTCTGTAGTCTGCTTTGCCTGAAATTAATATAGTTTCTCTTGTTTCTTTCATTAGCGTTAGCAGGGTATTATATCTTTCTCTATCCCATTACTTTTAATTTACCAGAGTTTTTATATTTAAAATGTTTTTGTTCCTGAAATTTATTAACAAATTGGATTTTTAAATTGGACTTTTAAATTTAGATTGCCAATCCACATTGGCAGTCTATCTTTTAATTGTTGTATTTAGATTATTACATTTAATTATCAATTTGTTGATATTTCTGGATTAATATCTCCATGCTTGTTTTCCATCTGTTACATTTCTTTTTCCTTTTTTTCTCCTCCACTTTTTCTGACTTCTTTGGCTTTAACTGAGTATTTTCTATAATTCCATTTTTTTCCTCCTCTCTTAGCATATCAATTGCCTTTTTTTAAAAAAAAACAAAAATTTTTTTTCACTCGTTTCCTCTGCATTTGTACTATGCATTTTCAACTAATCCAAGTCTACTTTCAAATGGCACTATGTCGTTGGATGGGAAGAGCAAGGATCCTAAAACAGGCTATTCTCAAGGCCTTCCTCTGGCCCTTATGACATGGCTGCCATTGAGTTCACTTGTTGATATGCTAGAATAACCTAATAAATAGGCATAAATATTGCTTTAAATAGTTACCTCCTAGATAACTAAGAATAATAAAAATAAAAGATTTTATTTTACTTTCATCTATTTTTTTCCTCTGATGCTCTTCCTTTCTTTTTGAAGATACAAATTTCTAACCTGTCATTTCCCTTCTGCCTGAAGAATTTTTATTAACATTTCTTTCTCCCTCTCTCTCCTTTTTTTAGGCAGAGTCTCAGTCTGTCGCCCTGGGTAGAGTGCTGTGGAGTCATCAGAGCTCACAGCAACCTAAAGCTCTTGGGCTGAAGTGATCCCCTTGCCTCAGCCTCCTGAGTAGCTGGGACTACAGGCACCTGCCACCACATCTGGCCAGTTTTTCCACTTTTAGTGGTGACCAGATCTTGCTCTCACTCAGGCTGATTTCCAACTCCTGAGCTGAAATAAGCCTCTTGTCATGGCTTCCCTGAGTGCTAGGTCTACAGGTGTGAGCCACCACACCTGGCCTGCAACTCCAAACGTTATAGTCTCTCTTCAGGATCCCAGGTTCATGTGGAGGAGGTGGTGACAGGCTCCAGGCACCCTGTCCCATCCTGCAGGCCCCCATCTCATTTCCTGTTCTTTGATGCTGTTACTGCCCAAGCCCCTGGATGGCAGGAACAGGCACCTCCATCCCATCTCCTCGGTGCCGCAGCGTCACCTCATGCACTTACTGCTCTGGTTTTCACTTTCTCCTTTATTTTTGGTCACAGATATTTCCCTCACTTTCTATTCCTCTCAGATGAAAGCTTATAAGAACATTCATTTAAATTCGTCTGGCATTTCTAGGTGTTTAGTAGAGGAAAGGTTTGAGATGATTCAGTTTGTAAAATTGCTGAAACTAGCCTCTATTTAAATATTTGATGAGCTGCTGGAACTTATGACTCCTGAAATCTCACTGGTCTGGACAAAACCCTAGGCAAAGAGCTGGGACTCCTGGACACTGCTTGCTGCTCTGCTCGGGCAAGGTCAGAAGCTGATCAGCCCCAGTCAAGTCATAGCCCAAGTGGGAGGCAACAGTGTTTACAGCAGTATTAGAGGTTTGCTTGAGCTCCGTGGAGACCAGCTTCCTTGCTTGTGCTCCTGATGAGGCTTACTTTCTTCAATACCATAAATAACTCTTCACTGCAGAATTTCTTTTGAGCATGTCTTTGCACTTGTTGGCCCCATCCTAGGCAAATTTGGGCTAGATTTTGACTCACTCAGATCAACTTTCCCACCACTCACCCTTCCCTTTCTGCCTTATCCCAAGACCCAGCTTATGATTTCTCCTCTAGGGGAGGGATTTCACAAATCCTCTCTCCTTCCTGCTTAATAAGTTTGTTCTTTTTTAATATACATCTTTGGCCCAGGGATATATTGAAGTTAAATCTGGGCAATCACTTTGAAAAACTATGGCATATCCAAGAGGTCAATCCCTGGGACTTAATTTGCCTAGGTGTCCCAAGCCTCATGGGGGAGGAGAGGTAGATGTGAAGAGTTAAAAGGTTTTGTCAAAAATTCTAGTGCATTGAGCGTAGTTACAGAAGAAAGGCATGGGTGGGCATGCCTCTGCAACTCCCAATAAAGAAACCTAATTGTGTTGGAGTGCAGAAGCCTAGTATCTGAGTACATATTAATAAAAGGAGCATTTTATTAAGTATTTCTTCTTTCTTGAGATGAGAATATTAAAACTCTAATTTCTGGGCTTCAAACACTGTGGGTGGGTGGTTGCAGGTCCCTCTCAAGGATGTGCTGTTCAAACAGTCTTTTGAAACTGAACCGGCAGGTCAGGGCGTAGAGAACAAGCTAAGGGCATCCATACAAGAGGTTGGTTAATTCAATTATAAATCAGACTACAAAAGGATGGCAATTTGCTGTAAGTTCTTGAGATGCTCCTGATGAAGAATGTTTTTTCCCCTAGAAGGGCTTAAGTTTGCCGGCTTTAAAGAAATCCAACAAAGTTCACTCAAGTCCTTAGGCACGTGTTTCTGTGTAAACATAGTGGAGTGGTCAGTGATTAGAAGAAAGGCAATCTCTTAAAAAGGAAAAGAGAAGAGTATTCAAATATGATGCCATATCCTGTATAGGTTCACAATGTCAACCTTCCACATTGATTGAATTCTTGAGAGATTAACATTTCTTTAAACCTTTGAAAATAGGAAGTTCCCAGTCCTTCTCTCTCACGTCTATTGCAAACGGAAATCTCCATGTCTGGGCCTCTCACTACATTGCCCCTTTCAAAATAATTGACTTAGGGACAAAGTACTCAAGAATATAGGGAGATCATATTTTGTGACTACTGACTATCTTTGGTTCCTGAGCAGAATAACTTCCTGGAATAAATGGTAAAGTTGTGTTGACATAGGTGGTCTCCATTCACGCAGAAACTTTTGAGATTTCATGCATTATTATCTGAGATACAGGCAGAGATCTTGTAAGGATTTTTCAGCCCCTTCTGAGACCTAACAGGCTCTTCTTTGTGCCCTGTCTTTAGGGGGTCCTGGGGATTTTGCTCTGTAGAGCCACCCTATCATCTTTATTTACCTTCTAATTCCTAGTTGTCACTTCTGCATCGTATGAACTTCTCCTCCCTCCTGATGCCGTTCCCTACTCCTAGTGGCCACATCAGGGCCTCCTCCAGCTTCCCCACTACTTCTTAGCCATGAGCACTGTCTAACCTTGTGCCCTTGAGTGGCCACCTCCCTTCAAGGCTGTGAGCTCCTGGCAGGCTGTGTCTTAGTATAGCATTCTTTTCTGTTCTTCAGTACCTAGCATGTAACAGATTGGTTTTTTATGTAAACTTTTTAATTAAGCATTACACAATGCAGAAAATTACATGAGCCATACATGTATAGCTCAACTAAGTTCTGATAGTGACCACATCCATGTAACCAGCTCCTAGATCAAAGGATGGAACATTTAGAGAGCCCCAGAACCCCCCACCCCCGCCCTTATGTTCTCTTCCCATTGCTCCCACTCCCCTAAAGGAAACTCCTGTCCTGGTTCTACTTTTGTATTTCACGTAAATGGAGTAATACAATTCGCATTCTTTCATGTTCACTTCTTTCATTAAACATTATACATTTATTTGTAAGATTCATCCAAGAATTTATATGTGTAGGTGAAGTTGGTCTGTTTTCCTAGCTTGATAGTATTCTGTTATATAAATATACCATATATAAAGATTTATATAGAAATACATACAAATTTTAAGAAAGGAAAAGAACTATATTAATATTGTAATTCTCGAGTCACATTGACTTCTACAGCTACAAGAGATGAAAGATACAAAATACAAGATGACAAATGTTATCAATATATGTTGAGTATTATGATTTTAATACAGTGTTTTCCTTTCTTAAAATGTGTATACATCCTCTGTATTTACCACATAAATACATAAATATACTGGCTAAAATTTATTTATCTAGTCCACTCTTATTGGGGTTTTAGGTTTACAGTTTGGGGCTATTAAGGGCAGTGTGCTATGAACACTGGTTTTTGTTTTGTTTTGTTTTTTAAGACAGAGTCTCACTCTGTTGCCCAGGCTAGAGTGAGTGGCATCAGCTAAGCTCACAGCAACCTCAAACTCCTGAGTTCAAACAATCCTCCTGCCTCAGCCACCCAAGTACCTAGGACCAACAGGTCCCCACCGCAAACTCCTGAATTCAATCTATCGTCCTGCCTATGTCTCCCAAGTACCTAAGACCACAGGTCCCCACCTCAACACCAGGTTATTTTTTTCTATTTTTAGTAGAGATAGGGTCTCCCTCTTGCTTAGGCTGGCCTTGAACTCCTGAGCTCAAGTGATTCTCCCACCTCGGCCTTCCAGAATGCTAGGATTACAGGCATGAGCCATGGCGCCCAACCACTGTGAACATTCTTACACATGTTGTTTAAGAGATAAACTTGGGCATGTTGAAATTTTAAAGAGTTTATTTGAGTTGAAAACGATTCACAAATTGGGCAGTGCCAGACTGCAAGCAATTGGGCTTCACTGAGGGGGAGCCAGAGAAAACTTTTGTAAAGCATTCTTGGAAGTAAGACAAAGAAAATATATTGGTTAAAGTGCAAGTCCCTAGTCAGAGGTCAGTTTGGTGGTTTCTGATGGGTTAACACTGTTTCATGTTACTGTTTACATTGAGTGGGGCTTTGGTTTGGAGGTTATGTAGATATCCCAGGAGCTATCTCAGCCTAATGGCCTTCCATTAATGTTTTTTAAACAATGTATTTTGGTGCATGTATACTTGCATTTTTCAGACAAATGATGGATCTTAGGTTTCATGTATTTTCCTCTTTCACAGAAATCACCAGTTTTCCAAAGTAGATGGACCAATTTTCACTCCCACAAACCATGTATGAAAGTTCAACAATGTGTTTTGAGTAAATTAATAAATAAGTAAAGAATTCGAGAGTATTTCTTCCCTAGGCTTGACTTTTAAGGTACAGCCTCTCTAGCTACCCTGAGAAAAAATTCTTCTGTTCCTTTATTCTTTCTTATTTTCTTCTTTCGTCTGTTAATGAGTGACTTAAACTAGGACTAAATGAGAACATATATAAATTGTACCTATGAGAAAATTCCTAAGTCAATGAAATAAAGCTCTAATGTGGATGTTTCCTTTACTGTCTTTATCTTGCAACTGTTGGATCCCATTCTGGGAACAACTAGCCTCACTGAAATAACAGGTTGTGAATAATTCTGAGAGGATATTTAATTTTTCAGACACATGCGAATAATATTACATCTTCCTCTGTGGATTACTCAGACTTTCCTCTTGCTGCAAACATATCCTAATAAAAAGTAATTGTAAATTTAAACAAAGGAGGCTGATTCATGAGCAGCTCCCATTTGTTCTATGAGTTCCCAGTGTGAACACGTCCCTGGGATGGGACAGTGATCTGGGAAGCCCCGTTCCATTATCTGATCTGAGCACCATCAGATCTCAGCGGAGAGGAAGAAGTGAGTCCAGAGGGAAAAAACAGGTTTTGCCAAGAGGTAAGGTAATTTATTTATCTTATTGAGGAATCCAGCCCTCTTCTCTGAGAACTGCTAACTGGCTTTCCCTGCCTGAATGTCTATGTAATTTGCTGGAGGGCAGCTTCCACTTCAGCACAGAATCAGCCCAGGGTGGGCCTTCTGACTTATTCATAGGATCTCTCTTGGATGAATACCAGCCAGTGGGATCAACTGAGCAGCCTCCTGGGGGCCCTGTGCTGGGACTTACCAGGTGGGGGGATGTTTCTGAGAAATGCATCTTTAGGCAACTTCATCCTGTGTGAAAGTCATATTACCACACAAAGCTGGATGGTGCAGCCTACTGCATACCTATGCTGCGTGGACGCAGTCCCCAGAACTGTCTTGTGTCCTGTTAGGAAGTGGGCTGCACAGCAAGACGCGAGTGGCAGGCGAGCCAGCCAAGCTTCATCTGCGTCTACAGAGGCTCCCCGTCACTCACCACTCGTGTCACCCCCTGAGCTCCACCTCCTGTCACATAAGTGGCAGCATTAGATTGCCCCAGGAGCACAAACGGCCGGGAATCCACGCATGCGAGGGATCTAGGTGGCAGGCTTCTCAGGAGAACGTAGCGCTTGACGATCTGAGATGGAGCTGGCACGCCTGGAGTCACCCTGAAGCAATCTCTCCTTCCCCACCCCCTGTCTGTGGAAAAATTGTTTTCCATGAAACCGGTCTCTGATGCCAACAATGTTGGGGACCACTGCTACCTGGTGTAGCCTTTTACTCCCAGGCTACAAAGCTGAGCGGCATGTAACCGTGCCGAATACCTTAGGCAACTGTGACACAGGGGTAAGAATTTGTGTATCTGAACGTGTCTCAGCGTAGGATAAGGCACAGTAAAAACAGATTATGATTACTGTACTATAAAAGATTACAAATATGGCCCGTCACGGGCACGCACCAGGAATGCAGCTTGTAGGACTGGAAGTTGCTCTGGGCGAGTCAGTGAGTGGAGAGTGAATGCGAGGGCCCAGGATGTGCCTGCACACTGCCGCCGACTTTATAAACGCTGCACACTTAGGCAACACTGAAATATTTCTTACTTCAATAATAAATTAACCTTAGCTGACCGTAACCTTTTTACTTTATGAATGTTTTAATTTAACTCTTTGACTCTTACAATAATACTTAGCTGAAAGCACACATTCATTGTACAGCTGTACAAAATATTTTCTTTCTTTATATATCGAGTCTATAAGATTTTTCTATTACATAGGTATTGTTTTACTTTTTACACATTGTTTGTTCAAAACTAAGATACACGCACATTAGCCCAGGCCTCCGCGGGCACTATGGAAGAGAAAAATACAAACTTTCTAACTCCATCAGTATCTCGGTCTTTCACCTCCCCAGCTTGGCCCACCGGAAGGTCCCCAGGTGCAGAAACACACGTGGAGCTGTCATCCCCCGTGAGAGCAATTCCTTCTTCTGATACCTCCTGAAGGACCTGCCTGAAGCTGTTTTATAGTAAACTGTTGTTTTTTTTAGTAAGTAGAAGAACTACACTAAAATAATAAAAAAGTGTATTATAGTACATATATACACCAGTAAGAGTCATTAATTATCATTATCAAGTGTCAGGTACTGCACATAACTGTATGTGCTATACTTTTGTAAGTTGGCATTGAAGGAGATGTCTTCACCCAACTTCACCACAAACACAGGAATAACGTGTTGTGCTCTGACATTAAAATGGCTATGATGTTACCAGGTGAGAGGAACTTTTCGGCTTCATCATAATCTTATAGGACCACTGTCATATACATGTCCCACCATTGACCTAAATGTCTTTATGTGGCAGATGACTGTGATTGTTCTTCTGCTCTACTAACAGTTATGAGAAAAACTCGTTAGCTTCACCACAAACCTCCACACCTCTGTCGCTAAGATCCACAACCTTGCCTTAAAACCTAGTAAAAATAGGACTGACAAAAGCTCAGTGGCTTAGTTTCAAAAATTACAGGAAATTCAGTGGCTATGTGCAAAGTTTTTAAGTTTTGTGCTTTCTGCCATGCCTCAGATGCCTCTACAGTGTAGGTCCTCATAGGGGTGAGGGAACAGCGTGCTTTTGCCTACTGACATCAATATAATGAAATAGTCCATTTATGAACAGAAGTCTCTAGGACAAATAGTTTCTGTAGATGATGAAAGGCAAACTAAATTAAACAGGCCAGGGAGTTTCGTTGTCTTTAAATTTGATCTTTGTGGATTAATGGAATTCCATTCAACTGAAACTTATTAAAAAGGCACTGTGGAAGAGAAAAATACAAAAATTTCTAACTCTATCAAACTTTTAATCTCATACTATGTTGACATCAAATAGGTTCCCCGACCCCTATTGGGTCTGCATCTGTCTCCTCTGAGAAGTGAAGCTTGTGTACCTCATGACAGGGCCAGTCAAAAGGACGTTAGAGCCCACGGTCATGGCCACTTGGATTAAGACTTCCAGATAAAGGGAAGATATCAAAGACTATCTTTTAGTTTCTAGGGGAAGTGGTTACATTTGGATATGGATACATTTAAAAGATATTTTCCCCTTCTGGATGCAAGGTTGGCATCAGTGAAGTGTGAGGAAGGAAAACCTTTTTCTTTACTCTCTTAGATTTGGAAACTGGAGACCTAAAAATGAAAATGCCTGAAGAAAGATTGATAGGAGAAAATGCACATGATGTTTATTAATATTTTACCTGTACAAGAGTCTACAGAAAAGAAGTAAAACTCAAAGGAGTGGTCAGAGTAGGAAGCTCATATCCCCTTCTTGACAAGAGAAAGGGCTTGGGCTTCAAGAGATGATAAATCATGGGGAAGTAATTGGGAAATACATGAAGGAGCTAACAGAATATAAGTAAAGTCTGTTTATCCAAACTCATGGTGTTGACTCCCCATTTTCAATGCAATAGTCACTTTTATTGGTACAGCGTTGAAGGGGGCACCTTTGTCAAAGGGAAATTTATGCCCCACCTAGATTATAGGGCAGATAAGGGAGGGACAGTGAACTCATCTAGCATCTCTTGGTTCTCAGTTGCCTTTAGCTCAAAATAATCCTTATGCCAAAGTGGCATGTTTTGGAGTAGCATATACTGATCCCCTTCAGAAGGAAGGTCATCGGTGTCCTATTTGGAACCATAGTGAATAGCTTCCTGGTTAATCTCCTTAACTGCCTTAATCCTTACTACCTTAAGGATTGCCTGGTAACAGTAAAATAGATAACTTGAAGCTCTAGTAGCTGTGGGCAAACCTCCTGCGAACAGTGGGAGAAGGTCCTTTGAAGCTCAGCGAAGACAGTAGGAAGGTTCCAGATGGAGGATAACATTGGAGCAGCAGGGAGCTGTGCCGGGGGTGGGGGTGGGGGCCAGAGACTGGGTCACCAGGAGCACCACAGCCCAGAGAGGGTCGGCACTGCGGCTGAGAAACCTCCTACTGGCCCAGTCCTTCAATATTCTCAAACATAGCAGGAAGAGGAGGTTGGGAGATTTTCTTTCACGAAAACATTTTCTCAGCATGAGGAGGGGAATCTTATTAGATTTTATTAAGTTGAAGCCTCAAGAAATCTGGGTGAGAATTTGAGCCAGACAGGGTATGAAGCAGAATCCAATCTTGGATTTATATGAGCAGCTGGATCTTTAGAAACTAGGTCATCTTATAATGATATAACATGATGTAATAGAACACTTTCTTTCCATGGGTATTCAGAAATGGAAAACAATTTTTTTCTCTAACTAGGGCAACGAAAGATGTGAAGGAAAGGTGAGCCTTCCGTGGAACGTCACTACATAACCAGCAACTTTCTCAGCCAGTGCCCCTGGATGTTGGGCGGAAGGGAAGGAGACAGTGACAATTCATAGTTGACTCTCAAGTGGTCAAAAGTGAAGACAGAGAATAATCGTGATTATTATTGGTCATCAGTCATCTTTTCCCCCTTTCTCAATTCTGGGATCTTAAAGAATGATCAAAGTGATCTGACTACTTGGACATAACGGGAAATGTATACTGGGGTTTGTATTAGAAGACCTGGGCTGAAGAATTTTCTGGCAGTGTCATTTGTCAATGACATGACCTTGGGCCATTCATTCAGCCCTTTTGAGTTTTGTGTATGGGGGGGAACAACTATTTCATAAGCCTACTGAGACAAATAGTTCAAAGTGCATTGGGAAAAAGTTGCAAAATGCTTGTAAATAAAAGTAAGATATCATGTGAACAATTTAAACTAAAAAATAATGATTACCATTCACACCTTTAAGATGGCTGTAATCCAAAAGACATAGAATAAAAGTTGATGAGGTTGTGGAGAAACTGGGAAATTTACACACTGCTGATGGGAATGTAAATATTACAGCTGCTTTACGAAACAATCTGGCAGTTTCTGAAAAGGTTAGACATAGATTTTTGTCACTAGATCCAGCAACTCTACACCCGGGCAATGGCCAGGAAAAATGAACAAATAGGTCCATGCAAAAGCTTGTCCATGAATGTTTATAACAGAGTTATTCACAATAGCTTAAGGGTAGAAAAAATTCCAAAAGCCCATCAACTTATGAATAGATAAGCAAAATATGGCATATCTGTGCAATGGAATATTGTTTAAAAGTAAAAAGGAATGAAGTGCTGATGTGTGCTATGACACAGAAATGAACATTACGCTAAGTGAAAGACGCCAGTCACAAAAGAGCCATTTGTTTGAAATGACTGGACGAGGAAAATCCAGACAGACAGAAAGTAGGTTAGTGGCAGCCTAGGGCTGAGAGTGGGTTGGGGAGAATGAAAAGTGATTGTTAATGGACATGGGGTTTATTTTGGGGGTAAGACAAATGTTCTAAAATCGATTGTAGTAATGGCTGCAAAAATCTGTGATCTTGCTTCAAACCATTGAATGGTACGTGTAAAAAACCCAATGAATTCTAACTCTCTGTGTGAGCAAAATCAATACAACACTAAATTTCTCACAAGAACAAGAGAATTAAGCAATAATATACTTAAGTATGCATGTTTAAGTATATTTTATACTGTTTTCACATTGATAAGTGTTTAACTTCTATATTCATTAGAGCCATGAAGTTTATGGGGCTGAGACAGATTATTACTACTCATGGTAATAACCTCCTCAGTTCCTTTTGTTCCAGTTTTACCCCTTGGAGTGATGTGACCGGAGCTGAGGGTTATTTTTCACCTACAGGGGTTGATACTATTGCGAAGAACCTGAAAAATATGAATCTGGGAGCAGCTAGTGTAAAATTTCTCCTCCTGTGCTTGGAAAACAAATAACTTAATTTGCAAATAAATTCTCCTTGAGGAGAAGAAGGGAAGGATTCTGGGTTGTTGTCATTTGAACTAATAGATGTTTTTAGGAAAAGGAAGTTTATAACCTCTACAATGTCTCCAAGGCTTTGGGTCTCGCTCCCCCACTTGAAATGTAAACAGAAGCCTCCTAGCAAGTAAATCTCTTACAATGTGGTCAGTCATAATTCCATTTCCAAGTCCTGTCTTTTAAACAGGTCCCAGTAAAATGTGCCAGAAAGCCCTAACCATGCAGAAACACATAAATATTCATGTCCTGACACACGTCTGAAACATGGCGTGTGACTCAAATTATCGTTTTGTACATAGTAGGAATGTTTATGGTGCATTCTTCTTTATTTCCTTTTAATCACCAAAATCATCTTGGAAAGCATTTATCTATTTAGCTCAGAATCAGAGAACCCGAAATATCTCCATATCTTATTTTGAGGGACATCTATCAGTTTTTAAGTCATCCTAATGTCCTGTTCTATTCATTTGCAGTCTCTACACCCTTCACTCCCCACCTCACAGGGCTGCAGGGAGGGGCTGTGCGATAGGGGCCACGCATTTAGAATTTGGTGCTCCTGAAAGGTATTTTGGCCTCTAAGAACTAAACTTTAAGATTGCCTTTTGTGTCACGTTGTATTTTCCAAAATGGTCTGCCATCATATTTCCGGTCCCACACAACCTTGCCAAATCCCATCAGGTGGCAGAGTCCGTGTCTTCTCTCCTGGAAGCTGATGGGCTTTTGTGTTTGCCTTGACTAGGAGAGTGTGGTGGGAGTGATATCATGAGGCTTCTGAGGCTGCGGAATAAATGGAGAGGGAGCTTCAGCATGGCTCCCTTTCACTCAGGACACAAACTTCTGGAGCCCTGAGCTCTCCGAAAGATGCAGCTTCCCTGATGTTGCAAAGCTGGTGACACCAGGTGGAGAGCCCACACAGAGACAAAGAAACAAACCAAAGGGCCCCTGGCAGTTCCAGAGCCCAGTCGTTTGATGTCCCTGGCCTGCATGCCAGACATGTGGGCGGCAAGCATTCAGAATGTTCTGGCACCAGCCATCATCTGAGAGCGACTGTCTGAAACGCATCTGAGTGAATAACTGAGCAAAATCTCAGGGAGGAAGGACAGGCGTGATCTCCATCAAGAAAGCTGATTCTGTAAGTGTAATGTACACAACCGTATCATCTTTATCTTACATTGTTCAATAAGCAGAGACATTGAGTCTGGTGAATTATGGGAACAGGAATGATTTATGAGGCTTTTACTATGACCCGGCTTATGTGTCCTGTAGGACTAATTTCTCTCCCTGACCCCCTGCCCACCCAGGAAGCTGATTAGTATGAGGTTCCCTTTAGATCAGCTCCCAAAGAGCAGATTCCTGCACAGGACGGTGCTGGTCCAGTGGCAGATACAATTCTATTGAGTGATGTGTTGTAGGTCAGGTTTAAACATCAGTGCCTTCTGAGATTAGTTAAAGTAAATCAGTCTCCTATAAGCTTGCCATTTCAGAGAGTGCTGACAAAAATTGGGTTCCTAGATATGCAAATCCGACAAGTGGAAAAAGACCCTGATACCTCCTGGTAGGCTTCGATACTCTGGTCTCAGAATTGACATGACAGGGACCCCTCTAAGTATCCAATGCACATCTGATCAATAGAATTGCTATTTGTAATGATCATTGCTGCTTAGCAACATTCTACCAAAGACCTTTTACATTATTGAATTAAAATATTAAATCTATAGAAATAAAAAACTGGACTCTTAAGTAGATTAAATCCTGACCTATGTTCTACAATAAATGAACTGCTGCTAATTTTTTTGGTTTTCCATACTGCTATCAACTTAGCCAACGGTAACATTGACAACAACAATAAGTAACATGAAGTGCTCACTTAAGGCGGAGGACAGAGTTCAAAAAATTGTATTCGATATTTACTGGTATCACTAGTCATTTTTTTTTTAAAGTCAAGTTATTGAGTTATAATTTATATGTAGTAAGAGCCACTCTTTTTCCTACTGACTTTTATTTGTATGTGTTCGAAGGGTCCAAGTGAAGTTTTGCTACACTGGTATATTGCACTGTGGTGAAGTCAGGGCCTTCAGCACATCTATCACCCGAGCAGCACACTTGGACCCACAAGCGACCTCCCGTCACTCACTTCTTCCTACCCCGACCCCTGCCGTGTCTCTATTGTCACTCATTACACATTCTGTGCCCATGTATGCACATTATTTAGCTCTCACTTGTAAGTGAGATCATGAAATTTACCCTTTTAAGTGTAAGTTCTATGGCTTTTGACAAATGCATATAGTCATGTAAACAGCACCCAATCAAAATACAGAATATTTCATCACTCTAAAAAGTTGACTTGTGCCCCTTTGTGATCAGTCTCCTACCTCCACCCTTAGACTACAGCAACCACTTGACTGTTTGTTGTTCATGCAGTTTCTCCTTTTCCAGAAGGCCTTGTAGTGAAATCCTGTCCTATATAACATTTTGAGCCTCACTTCTTCCATTGAGCATGATGCTCTTGAAGCTCACCCAAGTTGTTGTGTGCATTAGTGGCTTTTTCCTTTTTATTGCTGAATAATATTCCATAGTACAAATATATCAAATTTTGCTTGGTCATTCAACAGCAGCTGACATTTAGGTTATCCCAAGTTTGAGGCAATATTTACATAATTAATAAATATAAATAAAATAAAAGTATTAAATATAAGATAAATAAATATAATAAAAGTATATATAGGTTTTTGGTGGCGTGTGTCTTCGTTTCTCTGAGGTAAATACCTAGGAGTGATATTGCCAGGTTGTATGAGAAGAAGTTTTAAATATGTTACGTAATCCTCACCAGAAGTCATCTATCAAAAAGATTCTTGTTAGTTCCTTTATTGAGATCAAGCTAGGACTTATAGAATTTTTGCAATTGTCTAAAATTACATGGGCAGTGGGGATAGACCCAGGTTTGTTTTGTAGAGAGTAAGGTCTTACCTATTATTCCTTCTATAGCTACTACTAACTTGTCCCAGTTAATGGTCAATGATCTTGGAGATAATAGTGAAAAGTATAACCTGATCACCTCTGAGATCAAGGGTTGGTTTCAGATGGAGAAATTAAAAGATTAGAGTATAACATGAAAAACCTTTGTGAAGTCAGTATGGACTGAAGTGGATCACCAAGTGACAAACACTTGACAACAGCTACGAGAATTCATTCAAAACTCAATTTATAGATGGGTCCGGATAGATTTCTATCCGTTTCAAATAGTGTAGGATTGTGCCAAGCTTCTGCTTTGAAGAGAGCTATATTCATGTTTTCTCATAAGGTTCTTGTGCTGTTAACACCTACTAAATATCATGTTATCACCAAAGCAAGCACGAACAGTTTATCCTCTCAAACATGTACATACATTTATGAATTTCCAACATTCCTTTGTCGCAATAATAATAGTAACAACTTTAGCCTATGAATAATTAACATCTTTCACAATTGCATTTTGTATTCACATATATATTGCCTTGGATTCCAAAATGATATTCATAATTTGAGCAAATGAGAAATTGTAGTACAGATTAACCTCTAAAAATGCATTGTGGAGATTTTGGAGCTCTTGTGCAGAATTGGAAAGAATGGAAAATTGACAGTGAAATATAAAAGTAGATCATGAATAGTTAATACCCAATTCGTCCATGATGAAGGAATTAAAATAACAACTAAGTAGTTGCCACAGTGACAAATCAAGAGACATTTGTCATCCCCCAGTGCCTAGCACAAGATCGTGCATTTATTATGTGTTGAATAAACATTTCCTAGGTTGAATTTAATCTTTCCAAGATGAATGTTTATAGGAACAATGGAAACTACTCTGTACAAAGTCTATGGGTTTGGCATTATTAAAGGCAATATGTTTTTGTCTTACTAACAAAAACAAAAAGGAATACAAATGTTATTTATTAATATGATAACCAGCTTCCCTAAAGAAGTCCAAACTGAAAGGGATTGTTGACCATTGTGGCTGACATTTCATTGCGTGGCTGACCCTCACGCAAGACATTTTGGCACCAGTGCTCTCTTTTCTCATAGATTCAGGTGCTAAGGAAATCCTTCATGAAGGCTTTGGGGATCACACACAGGAGCTTCCAACATGAAAGCAATGCAGAAGAGTACAGCATCTTGTCTTCCACCTTGTAACACGGAGCTCACCTCCCACTCTGGAAACTGAAATGGACAGACGGGCGCTGTCTCCTGCTTCTCCTGCAGTGGGTTTTCTGGTCAGGATGTAGCATCTGCCTAAACGAGGCACTGGCCCAATCGGATTGGAAATCGGTGACTTATAGAAGGAGCAACTCTACAGGATCTCCTCCGGCAAGTCTGCGGAACAGGGGTAATGGGGTGTCCGGCTTCCAGAAACTGCAGTGGCCCATTTCAATGGCAGCTTCTCGCCCCTGTTGTCTGTGTTAGAAGCAGTTTATGCCCCATCTCTGGACACGCTGTTTGTAGCAGTGATGACTTCATGAAACTTATCCTGTGGTGCAACGCTGTTCAAGGATGCTTGTCTTTTTAATCTGCAACTAAGAACCTTAACTGATGTGGCCCTTTTTATAAAATAGCTGGAAGTAGCCAATACATGAAATAAACTATTCTTGAGAAAGTAAATCGAGGCATACTGGTTACTCCAACTATCACTAGGTGATAGTTTGGGGTTCAGAATCTGGGAGGAAAAACACCTCAAAATCATTTATTGATAGTGTAAAAGGATCATACCCCAGTAATGGTAAATAAGAGCCTTGCGTAGATGGTGTTCATGGAAGTAAGCATTCTGTGTAGCCAGCCCCAACTGTGCTCTCACATTGGGTCAATTTCATGGACCAATAGATTATGGTTAAGAGTCAATTTCAAAATTTTCCTGTTCTGGGTATGAGGTGTTTAAACTTCTTCAGAGAAGGCACATTAGCACAAGCATCACGTGGACATGAAGAGGTGGGCCCCCCAGCACTCATTCTCTCTGTCCCTTTCTGATGGGAGCACACAGATTGGCTGGGACTGGTCTCACAGCAGCTCCAGGGACAGGCCCTACCCGGCGAGGTTGGGATGGCACTATGTTTCATGTCAAAAGGACAGAAAGGAGGTGCTTGATGGGGAGCATCTGGAGAAGAAAATGATTCCCTCTCCCATGAATGCTACAAAAAGATGTTCTCTTCTTCCATTGGTTGTGAATGAGAAAGCAAAAGCTCCAGTTGGTCCTGTGGACGGGACACTGTCATGAAGAATGACAGCTGTAGGGCTCTTCTGCCACCAGAGAAGGCTGAATAGAGACACAGGAGAAAAGTGGGCCCTGTGGCATCACTAAACTGCTGGGCCAAGCTCTGCCCCCGTGTCCATTCAGGTCCTCTGGTAAACAGAGATGGAGCTACTAGTGTCCAAGCCTTCAAGTGAAAGCCTTCAGACATTGATGTGACACAGCACGTCTGAAAACAAAGGGACAGAGAGTGGGCTTGGGCAGGAGGGCTCAGACTGATGCAGATTTTATAAAGTCTTCGCCAGCCCCAGAGACAGCTCTAGAGCAAAGACCACTCGCTGGAGGAATCTCATATCGGGCAGAAATGTCCAGGCATGACTGCTCCTGCTGTGCTAATTGGCTGGAACTATGCGGAAAGCTCAGTACTGTGGCCTCAGCTTAGCACTGTGGGGAACCTCAGTGCTAGGGCTGGTGGCTGTCAGTTACCTGCACTCCTCACAAATGGATAACCCAAGAGGCTCACCTCCTCCTATCTCTGGACTTGTTAAATTACTCGAACCACAGATAATTTTGTGGTTCAATTAATTTATTATTGGTGTTGTTTTGCTGTTATGATTATTATAATTAAAAGAGTTTGACCAGTTTTCTGTTACTTGTGGCCAAAGGAATTCCAACTAGTATGTGGAGTAATCCTTTTTGACTTAACAAGATTGTCAATTGAGTCCAATATAAACTTAACAAGAAAGACACTTTAGTTATATTATTATTCATTTTCAAAGCCAAACAAACAAATGAACTAACCCACAAATCCCACACACAGTACAGAACTAACATGTAGTTTTTATATAATAAATTATAGCTATCATAATTTATATCCATTGCAGTTACACTGCTCTTCAATGTTTAATAATGGTAATTGAGTTTGGAGGTAAGGATTGGGGTGGGGGAGAAACAAAGAATTTGTTAACAGTGTAAAAGTGGCTCGGTGCCTGTGGCTCAGCGGGCTAAGGTGCCAGCCACGTACACCTGAGCTGGCAGGTTCGAATCCAGCCTGGGCCTGCCAAACAACGACGGCTGCAACCAAAAAATGGCCGGACGTTGTGGCGGGTGCCTGCAGTCCCAGCTACTTGGGAGGCAGAGGCAGGAGACTCGCTTGAACCCAGGAATTGGAGGTTGCTGTGAGCTGTGATGCCACGGCACCCTATCCAGGGTGATAGCTTGAGGCTCTGTCTCAAAAAAAAAAAAAAAACAGTGTAAAAGTGCTCTTTGTTTATAGTTTCTTAAGTTTGTGTCAATATTCAACAGATAAAAGGTATAATTTTTTTTTTTTTGAGACAGAGTTTCATTCCATTGCCCCAGGGCAGAGTGCAGTGGCATCATAGCTCACAGTGACCTTGAACTCTTGGGCTTGAGCTCTTGCTTCAGCCTCCTGAGCACCTGGTACCTCAGATGCCTGCCATAATGGCCAGCTAGTTTTTTCTATTTTTAATAGAGATGGGGGTCTCGCTTTTGCTCAGGCTGGTCTTGAACTCCTAACCTCGGAGTCCACCTGCCTCAGACTCCCAAGAAGGTATAAGTTTTATAAACTAGTTTTCAAAACTTGTACTTTATAACTCACAAATCTTGTTATTACATTTGCTAGTCTAATAATTTTGTGTTATAATTTTAAACACATAACTTCATTTGTTTTTTAATTAATGCTCAATTAGCCTATACATTTGATGAACCAACTCCCTTAAATATTAACAGTATTTAGAAAGTTTACTAACTTCATTTTTAAAGACATTTCAAGCAATCATTGCCAATTTAATAAACCAACTTTCTTAAATATTTCCAACCCTTAAAAAACAAACTTACAAATCAAACATGCAGGATACTCGCAGCTTTTACAAAACTCTTAATACTTTTAACAAACCAGGATTAAATTTAGTAAAGTAGATTCTTTTATTTGTTTTGAATATCTCAAACCAGATAAGTATACATGAAATAGCATAATAACTAAAAAATAGCTTACCTAAAAAAAAGATCAACTCTACGTAAATTTATGCTTTCCTGGAATTGGATACTCAGTATCCAATTAAGAGGAGTAAATTACTATCAAGAACTTGCTATGGTTACTTGGTTCAAAGCTTGGGATCCTGAGAAGTTACTGATTCAGGCTGAGGTAGGAGGTGTGGCCTGGGAAAAGTACCTAGATGTTACTCTAAGGATGGCACTGCCTAAGTCCCAGAATTACAACCTCCAAGTCCCTTCCTATCATCTGGTATTAGCTGCTTCGTCCTTGCAAAGTCCATCTTCCAGTTTCCAGCCGGGATAAATTTAATTTAATCCCAACTTAATTTATCATGGATCTCTTTCGACTTTCATCCTTACCTAAATTTTCAACTTTGTACTATTTGATCTTAACCCTCTGAACCCTCTGCCTCAATTGCAATTTATATCTTTGCTACCTGATTTGACGGACAAATTTGGCACCCTCTTTATGTTTTACTTTTTTATTTGTCTCTGCTATAATCTAAAGTAACTTACTGAGAATGGAAACATCTTCCCTGCTCCCAAAGAGTTATCTTTCTATTAGAAATAGCTAAGACATATACATAGATCACCTACAATGAAAGGCAAAAGTGAAGACTACCATAAAGGTGTTATAAGCAGGCTCAGCGCCTATAGTTCAAGTGGCTACGGTGCCAGCCACATATACCAGAGCTGGCAGGTTCGAATCCAGCCTGGGCCTGCCAAACAACAATGACAACTACAACCAAAAAATAGCGGGGCTTTAGTGCGGTGTCTGTAGTCCCAGCTACTTGGGAGGCTGAGGCAAGAGAATCACGTAAGCCCAAGAGTTTGAGGTTCTGTGAGCTGTGATGCCACAGCACTCTACTGAGGTCAACAAAGTGAGACTGTCTCAAAACAAACAAACAACAAAAAAGAACAACAGTTACAAGCAAATTTCTGCAGGGTACTGACAGAATTCTGTGTTGGTCCCCATGAACTCTGCCTTCTGGTGTCACTCCTTAGATGACATTACCTTGCATGGCACAAAAGGATTCTCCAGATGTAGTAAGCAGTCGTCCTTACGACAGGGAAGTTATCAATAGACCTAACCTCATCCCTTTAAAAGCGGGGAATTTTCTCTGGTTGGTAGCAGAAGAGCAAGTCCGAGAGACCAAAGCATCAGGGGGAAGGAATGTGCAGGAAGCTGAGCTGGGGGAACCTCAGGGCGAGGACCTGAGTGTGGCCTCCAGGAGCTGAGAGTGCTCCCCCAGTGACAGCCACTAGGGAAATGGAGATCCCAGGCCCAGAGCCACCAGGGACTGACTTCTGCCAACAGTCTCTATGAGTTGGGGAGGAACTCTTCCCCCAGAAGCTCCAAATAAGAGCCCAAACTGACAGCTGATTTCAGCCTGTGAGACCCTAAGTGAACAACTCAATCAGGCTTGCCCAGACTTCTGACCCATAGTACTCCGAACTAACACGTGGATGTTAAAGTTGCTAATTTATGGTAATTTGTTACGCACCAATAGAAAACAAATACAGTCACCTAGATAAAATTCCTACTTAAGCCTAAAGTCTCCATTTATTAAACTTTTAACACACACTTACATATGTATATTTATGTATGAGGCATTTTTAAGGTAGGGAGATCTCAGACTCTAAAATCTAGTGTTTTCTGGTGGAACTGGCTGATGACACTAAAATGGCGAATCTTGGTTGAATTAGGGAGGATTTAGGAATATTGAGTAAGAAGGTTTAGTTGGAAAAGTTTCAGAAGACCTACAGAGTTTCCTCTATCGGCCTGGCTGGAAATGTTTATGCCATTTTCTTCTTGGCACACGCCATTAAAATGAAATGTCTTCTACGTTGGATAACCCATGTGGCTATTATTTATCTAGTTGGCAGGTTACCGAGGAAACTGTGAAAGAATGGCGTTCAGGGCGGGGAACTGCTGGTAAGGAAAGACAGGCTGGAAAAAGCGAAGACACAGAGGTGCGTTCTGGGAGGCAGCTGTGAGGGGAGGCCCACAAGGAGCAGGGCACCCTGCAGAGACGGAGGGGACAGCAGCAAAGGGAGGGGGCAGACCGGAGAACAAGATAAAGGAGGACCGGGTACGTGACTACACCGTCGTTTTGTCCAAGCTCGCCTGTACCTAAAGAAACCTGAGGGGGGAAAAAAGTCTGTCTTTTATTTTCCTCATGAAAACCCCATGTACAAAGAAATGGAAAGAAAGTTCTAAAACAACCACTTTTATGTTGTATATACTTCTTCCCCCTTATCCTTCCTGGGAAGTAGCAATGACCTACAAAGTCTTTAACTCATAGAGCACTTTCAACTTTTTCAAAGCACAGTCTGTACAAAGATCTTTCATTTCCTGACTGGTCATAAGGATGAAGTTTATAGACATTTTATGGCTACTATTTTGACATTTTTATATACTTTTTCCCACACAGCATAGACTGAGTTACCCCCTATAATTGCTTTTATATACTACTTGACTTAAAGACTGTTTCAAACTTTCTTGTTCCTAAATCATTTTTATTTTAAGGCAGTTAGAACATGGGCTAGATGGTTTTAAAAATGTGCCACAGTCTTCAAGTTGAGGGTATTGTTTTTACTTCTTTCTTATGTTCGTTTACCTAAAATAATATCGCTGAGGAATTTTTGTAAGGAATGAGATAAAAGATATTTTGAGTCTTTATCTTATTCAAGCCCAATTGTTATCATAAGTGTATATATATATATATATATGTATATATATATATTAAGCCTTCTAGCAGATAAAAGCATTTTGAGATATTTCCCTTATATTTTGTTTTTACATTAGTTAATTCTTCTTTTTTTAATACCAGATTTTAGATCAGAAAGTGTTACGATGATCTCATCACTGCTATTTTTATGAGTGATGATAACTACTAACCAATGTCCTTAGGGCAGCAAGAATTTTAACGAATTTATAGCACAGAAAATTTCTACTTACAGTCTTATTCTGTGCCCTATCATTTTTAGTGCTGAGAAAAGAACTCACAATACAAAATACTGTAGAGCCTCCGTAGTTGACCACATCCTTACATCAACCACCTTTTTCAATTGGCCTCATTTTTATAGACTGGACATGAACTACATGTGCACATCAGTACAGTGGGCCTAGTTCCTCATGTTGACCACCTCTATAGTAGACCAGTTTGTTACTGTCCCTTGGGTGGTCATCTTACAGAGGTTCCACTGTATTTTATTCCCCATTTCTTACTTTTGTCATCCACTAAGATTTTATTTCCTAATTTTTTAAATTAACAGGCAACACCCATGGCTCAGTGAGTAGGACGCCAGCCACACACACGGAGGCTGGTGGCGAGGCTAGTGGAGAGGCTGGTGGGTTCGAACTTGGCCCAGGACAGCTAAAATAATAATAACAAATGCAACAACAACAAAAATAGCCGGGCGTTGTGGCGGGCGCCTATAGTCCCAGCTACTTGGGAGGCTGAGGCAAGAGAATCGCTTAAGCCCAAGAGTTTGAGGTTGCTGTGAGGAGTGAAGCTACGCCACTCTACTCAGGGTGACAGCTTGAGATTCCGTCTCAAAAAAAAAAATTTTTTTTTTAATGGTCCCATGAATCTTTGATTTGATATGGTTTTTGTTACAGAAACTCTAACTCAGGATAATGATTATGAACTTATACTTTTCCTTCATTTTTAAAACTGTGGTACATTTTTAACAGGGATTGAAATGCTCATCAAGGACCAGGCACTCTAGGTGCTGGTACCTTGGTGGACAGACATAATTCCTTAGGTCCAGGTCTCTGCACTCAAAAGCTCAAACTGTGGAAAAAAGAAGGTCCATTAATAAGTATAAGCCTCGGATTGCATGGTCATTACAGTGCCAATACTTAGGTGCACACTTTTCACATATGCAAACATCTATTTTGGAAGACAATATATGAAGGATTTCATGAATGGGATAAGCCAAATTCTACAAGAATATGGGAGAAGGAGGGTTTGGGGGAAGAGGAAATAGTGGAGTCTGACAAATCATGCACCTTGCCCTGGCTCTGACCCTTTTTAAAGAGACTATGCATATATATTTTTACTCAACTTTTCTGGGCTTCAGTTTCCTCATCTGTAATAATAAGAATAATAAAAAGAAGAATAACAACAATAACAATAATTATTATTTATGAAAAAGTTAAAACTAAAGCTCCTGATATATCAACATTGATCACAAGTGTTATTTTATTTTTTCCTAATATGTTGTCCGCAATGCCTCTAAGGAAAAATTATTATTAAACTTCCTTATAAAATAGATTCTTAGGCCGAAATGGGTTTTGAACCACATATCATGTGAGGTGACACCACGAATGGAGAGAAAGGAACACAGGGGAATTCTATCCAAAGGATGTTTGGACAACTCACTGATTAGCCGTGGGACATCGATATTTTCTAAAACTAAAACACAATTTCTGATTTATGATATATATTTCAATCTGGAATGACTTGGTCTGCAGATAGTGATATCTTAATCAAGACATTTGATTACTTTACATACCAATGAGTTGGTGGCAGGCCATTCCCAGTGCCATCCAGCAACTCAGCAATACCACTGGGGATTCTGGTTCTTTCCAGCCTTTCACTTCATCATCCTTAACATAATCACGTTTTATTCTCAAGTTTTCTCATTAGGCCAGGTGATTGCCACCACAATCTGGGCATAATGTCCGGATTGCAGAAATGAAATCTCCTTCAGTACACATTAGGAGAAAAAACAAAAAATCACCTTCCCAGCTGTCGTCCTGGGTGGTTATGATTAAAGAAGTTACAGTTCCACTCCCGGGGATTAATGACACCTGAGGAACAGCATAAACATATTGAGAACAATAAGACATTTGATTTGTGTTTTTTCCCCTGGCTCTGACACTTTTGCTTCCTGTTGCTTATAATAATACTACACAAGCAGTGATTTAGCTCCTTGCATTTGGAAGTCAGAAGCACTGCACTAACATTAGCTTAATAGCTCTGAGAGCCTTGAATTGCGAGGCTATTTTATTTAGATGGAAGCCATGGGTCTTCCTCCTCTTTAATTCTGAAGAAAGCTCACATTTTCTAAGCAAAGAAGTTTGAGTGATAGGAAGGAATGAAATCATAACATCACAGTCCTCTATTTGTCTTTGCCCTGAACCTAGTGCTTTTCTTTGATGCCCGGATGTGGCTATTTGTTGCTGGACAACCACTTTTCTCTCTAGGGGCCTCTGTGTGCTTTCACAGCCCAAACCCAGCCACCTATTATCCACATACGATTAGCGCTTCCTCACATCTAGGAAAGCATGAATCCAGTGTGAAAGGAGATGTGCTAGACTCATTTTTAATTCAAATCTAGAAAGTTTAAAATTAGCACATGCAGTCTGCACAAACATCACAGCAACAATCAGCCTCACAACCAGAGGTAGATACTCTCTGGGATTTTAACCATGGTTTCTGACGTAAGTTAGATAAGACAAATAGCCATAAATTCTCATTGAAAAGTGTAGAAGTGTAATTACTTCCTAACCTTTAGAAATAATCAAGTTCTCCTCTACCATTCAGATTATTCTATAAATAGCTATAGAGTGGGGTTGTACAGGACTCAAATCTCTAAGGTAATGGTTCTCAAACTTTAATGTAGAATAAACCTGTTTGGTCCTGCAATTCCATTACTAGGCATCTACCCAGAAGACAAAAAATCATTTTCCATTAGGACATTTGCATTAGATTGTTTATTGTGGCTCAGTTCACAGTTGCCAAGATGTAGAATCAACCTGAGTGCCCATCAACCCAGGACTGGATTAACAAGCTGTGGAATATGTGTACCATGGAATTCTATTCAGCCACAAAAATAGATGGAGACTTTACATCATTTTTATTAACCTGTATGGAGTTGGAGAACATTCCACTTAGTAGAGTATCACAAGAATGGAAAAGTATCCAATGTACTCAATACTAACATGAAGCCAGTAGATGAATAAATAAATACACTCCCACAGAAGAGAAAAAATTAAACTCAAGTGGGAGGAGGGCGAGGGGGAAGGAGTGAGGGGGATTGGTGTGCTCTCACCTAACAGGTGCAATGTAGGGGTACACAGCATACCCTCTGGGTAAGGGACACAACTACAACAGGGACCTCACCTAACAAATGCAAACAATGTAACATAATGGTTTGAATCTTCACATTAATCTGAATTAAAACAAACTTTAATGTTCGTACATTGAGAATCACCGCAAAGACTTTAAAATGCAGATTATTAGGCTCCAACCCCAGAGTTTTGATTCAGGAGGTCTAGAGTGAGGGTCTGAGAATTATTTTGATGCTTTTTAATTATTTTAAATTGACAAATAAAAATGCATATATTTATTGTATGCTACATGTTGAAATATGTATACCTGAGAACTTTTATATCTTACAAGTTCCTAGCTAATGCTGATGCTGCTACTTGGGGGACCACACTTTGAGAACTACTATCCTAAGGAAATGACATGAAATTCTGCTTCTCCTAGTATCACACTTCTTTGAGTGAGTCTCATTTTTTGAAGTGTAACATGATCTGGACTGCTGTTTTAGATGACAGTGGATCTAAATTATTCAAACACTTTAATTGTGCATCAGAACAGAAAAAGAACTCTGGCAATGGCACTGGCCTTGCTGTAACTTGAGGGTCTCCCTTATGCCAGGCAACCAAGGAGCAAAGCTTGGATGCTAGAGAGGCCGCAGGTGTGCGGCACACAAGTGTACTAAGCTAGGAAGTGACAGGAGTGTCACACAAATGCCTGCATTGGCTCTAGATAAGAAAACACCTCTCTCCTGCTCAGTGGTGGGGTTTCCCCATCCCCCTTTGTTTGGGGTTTGTAGAAGTGGCAGGCTCCTAGGGAGGTGTTGCTATCTGCGAGCTCTTGGTGGTGCAGCAAATTATATCTTTCCACAGGTTAGATTGATTTGACTTGAGAAGGAGGTTGAATTTCCAAGAGAAGCGCTGCGCCTTCCTGAGGCACAGGAACCAACAGCTCTGCACACCTACCACTGTTCTTTTATGAAAGGGGATTGATTTCCCTGGGAGTGTATATGTGTGCACATGTGTTTAAGTAAAACCTTCAACACCTTAATTGCAGGTTCCTTAATAGCACTGTATGAAAACACTCTAGCTTACAAGCATTTATATAATCTGGGTCCTTAGAGTATCTCTTACACAGCTTTTTGATCTTTGAGGGTTTTTTTTCCCTCATTTACTCTGCTTAACTTAGATGAAATTCATTTTCCATCTGTGCCACAAGTCTCTTATCTAAAAATTTCTGGATGGGAAAAGCAGAATGAGACTATTTCAACTCTACTGACGTTCTGTGATCTGCACCTTTCCTTTTCATGTCTGAAGCACTATGTGGAGAGGGCAGACCTTATTCTCTGAAAATGAAAGGGGCGTCTCTTGGTGCTGCAGAGATAAAAAGTGATAGGCTTATTATTTAGACGTCAGTGAGTGATCAGCTCAGAAGCCTTAAGTGCCAGGGCATAATTACGACTCTCCTAGCTCCATACTTCACAGCTCAGTTCCTCTCCCAGAGGGGCCAATCTGGTGCAGTGTGTGGGGAGGCACAGATGTCTGCCTTCACATCAGACAGGAGAGGGTGGAGAAGGCCTTTTTGGCACATTCATCTTGTCCAAGGATGTTAAAGTGTATCTAGACCACACTGCAGTCAATATTTGATATCTTTAGATCAACCTCTGCTTAGACCCGGGAAGAGGGAACTTTCTGCCCAGTATATTTGAAGAGAACTTATTTAATTAAGCATATTCATTCATTGGCACAACCTTGACAAAGTAACTATAACCTGTCAAACAATTCTAAATCTTTGGTATATACAAAGACAAATAAGACAAGATGATTTCTAGCTCAAAGAAAGTTAAAATCTAGTTGGGGAGAAGGTCATGTAAAAAATTAGTAACTGACTGGTATGAGGGGGTTGCTGTACATCAGGAAGAGGGGGCTGTGGGCCACAGCAGAGGAGGTAGCAATTCTTCCTTGGGTGGCAGGACAGGGGTGAGAGAAGGACGGGAGGAAGCTTGACAGAACAAATATTTTTGAGCTAAGCCTTGAAAGATGAGAAGGAGGGTACTAGTTATATTGCTAGTTATAAAAGCTCCAGTACATTATGCTATGGGAGGTTGGACTTTAGTACTAGTCGTCTCCAAAGTGGGATAAGTCAGTTTACCCCAAAGAGTCATCTACCAGGCTTAGGTAAGAAAATGTTAGAACTTGTATCGATACTTAGTTTTCTTAACACATAGAAAGAAATTATGTTTTGCTCATACATATGATATGAATTGAGGGTCGGTATCTTAGGCAAATGCAATTTCCCTAACAGATAGTGCTGTTAGGAAATACAATACAGATACTTCCAAGATAGACAGAACCTGATGCCTGAGGACTTATAGAAGTGATGAGTCTGAGTTTTCAGTTTTGATGAGTGAGAGGTGGATGGCCGGGCTGCCCACCACAAACAGGTGTTCAGGCTGTGTCCTCACAAAGTCACCGCAGAGGGGTGGGTGGGCTAGTTGTCTGTACCATAGCCCACTGTGGTACAGGGTGGCCCCAGCCTGGGCGGTGATTCCTTTCGTAATGCAGCCAAGACCCAGTGTGTGCCAAGCAATGCTCGGGTGGTGGCTTCATTCATTAACACAGAGACTGAGAAGAGGGGGCTGGGGGTGCAGGGAGACTCTTGGGTTAGACTTAAGGCATCTTGTCTTTGTACTTGTGTGGAACAGTCAAATGGATGAATTGATAAAGGTCAGAGGAGGGATAAGAGCGGGGGATTATGGAAATAACCCAGGGACAGGTAGGAATTGAAGCCTTGGACATGGTTAAAGTCATAAGTGGCCACACAGGTGGGAGGATGGTCCTAGGGAGCAAGGATGACCTAATTGAAGGGGCAAAGGAAGGGAGAGGAGCCAGTGGGGTGAAGGAAGTATCCAAGGCAGAAAGAAACCACAGAAGGTGGCATCACAGGAGCTCCAGCAGGAGAAAACTTTAAGAAAGATCAAATAAATAGGAAGAAAAAAGTTCTCTGTGGGATCTGAAGTTAGGAAATTGTTAATTCCCTTAGAAAATTATTTCAGTGGAGCGATGAGTGCAGATATTTGATTAAATGATTAAAGGGTGAAATGAAGGTAAGAAAACCAACTTTGGGGATGCAAAATATATGTATTAAGGAGTCTGCAGAAGAAGGGAAGGATCAAGATTCAAGTCCTATAGACCTTTCATTTCCTCCCTCGGAATTTCATTGAATGAGTATTGATTTCCTCTTAGCCCCGTGTTGAAGATGTGTCTCCCCTTAGGTGTGACTCAGGCTCCTGTCTTCTCAGGGCCTTGTCCTTACTCGATTGCTCACTGCATTTCTTCATGTCCAGAGTTGAAACAAGTTTTGAGATAAGCACACAACATGATTTTCCATTTTTGTTTCTGGTTCTCATTCTATTGATAGCCAAAACTGATTTTCACTTTTGATTTTAACAGCACGTTGGCCCCATTTCCGGGATTCTTTAACAGGTAGCATTGTTCCTCTTCAGAATTTGCATACATGTACTTGGCACATATAAGACATTGAATATTTATTACATAAAAGATCTTGTCAGATGCTACAATTTTGAAAGCATTTGTAAGGTATTTTCTCTGAGTTGCCCATTTTGACGCTCAAATGTCATATTGTATCCCACACAGACTCAATTGTTTCCTTCAATATTCCTTTCAGCTATCTGAAAATGTGTATTAAAAATATCATTGCAACCATGAAGGTATTCCTTATTTTGTATTTCCCTCTTTCTGATCATTTATAGCATATGTTAAGTGGCGGGTTTTTTTGGGTGTGGAAACTTTGCTATTTCTGCTTTATTCAGAAAAACTTATTATGCCTAAACTTTGGCTTGTCTCAAAATCAGTATCTGTTAATGGAATATTCCCCCCAGTGGGTCCCTACCCCAATATGGTCTTACATTTGGTTTTAAATTACCTTTGAAATGAAACCTCGTTGAGGGTTTTTCAGACATGGGAGTAAAGTGAGTTTCTTGGACTCTCATAGTTTCAAGCAATCTGGTAGTTCTATCAGGAACAATTTCCTCTTCTAAAAATCGTAATGTTTTATCTGTGAAATGTGCTGAAATGTTTAGTGATTCTATGGGTTATGGTATGATAATTTTGCTCAGTTTTCTGAGATCTGTCTGCCAGGGAACTCCTCAACTGTGGTAGGATGTCTGTTTAGATCAATATGTATACAATCCCAGCAATAAATTCCTCCAATGTGCTTGCGTGGGTGCCCATGATTTATTTACTTCCATTTGCCAATTAGGTCTAGAGAGCCTTCCTAATAGATTCACTGGAAAAAGACAGAAAGAAATCTTGGAAGGAAAGAGCTGAACCAAAAAAGAAAAACCTTTCTGCTACCTAAATTTAGAATAAATCCATCACCATTTTTGTTTTACCTCAGTTAACTTTATCCTTCTGAATTCATCTAGTCTCCAAAGAAATCTTATAGCCTGGAGAATTCCTCTGTCCTACTGGACTTTAAAAGTTCTCGTGAAATGTATAGTTCATGTGATCAGGGAATCCGAGAATATTGGTAGTTCGTTATTATGATGGCGCTTGTGGGCGTCAGGAACGATAATGTCTGTGTTTAATGGTATTTGTAGCTTGCCCCTGGCTGGCAATTACCTGCCAAGTGTAGTGGCTGGATGGAAAGCATGATTGCAGCAGCCCATTTTAAGAGCTATCCTACTGGCTCCTTGATGATGATTTGACCTACAGCATGTGTGTGTATGTGTGTGTGTGTGTGTGTGCGTGGTGCGCTGTTATTTCCTCATTCCTCCTGTGGAGTTAAAGGAAACTTCCCAGGGAATTGAACAATTCAAATAACAAATTTCTTCAAAATTAGCTTTGCTCAGCCAGCTGAATATTCGTAATAAAACAGCAATTGCCTGTCCTGAACCCACTCGTTAGGCAAGAGACACGGGGTACGTGCAGAACGTGCTGGGTTCACAAGTGGCCGTGACTGCACCAGGCTGTGATGGAGGCGCCTGGTCTCTGCGGGGAGAGGCCGGTTGCCCACAGGTCCTAGAGACTGACAGGAGCCGCTGCGCTTTGCATTCATTTGCGTGATGAGTTGGGCAGCATTTATTACCTTTTTATACTCTTAAAAAAAATGCTGCCCAGCTTAGACAACCTTGCGAGATTACCCTCACCGCTGAAAGCTGGAATACGCCTTTACACAGAGTCGGCTGGGCGAACAAGGGAGAATGCAAAGCAGGACTTCAAGTTCCCAGTGCTGTGCAAATGGAGACAGTGAAATAATAGCAGCAAAACCCTTGCAAATGTATAAACCTCAATCCTAACAGGCTGTGTGCTTCTGAAAAGAACAGGACAAAGCTGGTGGCCATTGTTCTCTGTTTGATGTATTGCTTTAACAGTTTTAATTATTTTATTTCTATTTAAAAATAGAAGTTAATTAACATGTCTACCAGTTAGTAACAGTTCACATGTTAAAAAGAACTTTTTAAGGCTTTGTACATTTTTCTTGTTGTAAAATCAATATGCAGTCACCGTTGAAAAATTAGCAGGAATAAGCAAAATTAAAGAGTATGAATATCTAACACATTGCCTTACCTACAGGCTAGGCACTGTCATAAATGAGCTCTTGTATTAGCTCATTAAATTCTCAAGGCCATCTTACAAGGTAGGTTTTTATCTATTCCCAGAAAAAGAAATCGAGGCCCAGAGAGATTAAACAACTTGCTCAGAGTCTAAAAATAATCCAGCTCTAGAGTGTACACTGTTTATCACACTATTATACTTCTCTGCAACTACTTGCAACATCCCTCCCTTGGGAATAACTTACACTTAACCTTAGTGGATAATGCTTCAGACCTTTTCTATTAATATAAACTAATGAATATATTTTACGTTTGTATAACATGTAAATATAGAGTCTATGTATACATAACTGATTTTCAAATATCACTCTCAAAATATGCATTTTTAGGTGGCACGCTTAGCCCAGTGGGTAGAGCGTCCGTCACATACACGGAGGCTAGCAGTTTTGAACCCAGCCTGGGCCAGCTAAACAACAATGACAACTACAACAAAAAAGTAGCTGGGCGTTATGGTGGACACCTGTAGTCCCAGCTGCTTGGGAGGCTGAGGCAAGAGAATCACCTAAGCCCAGGAGTTTGAGGTTGCTGTGAGCTGTGATGCCATGGCACTCTACCATGGATGACGTAGTGAGGCTCTGTCTCGAAAAAAAAAATATGCATTTTTAGTTTTCTTGTTTCACGAATGAGGAAAATAAGCTGAGTGACTTGTCCCAAATATTTTGCCTTTGGTGGAAAAGAAACTTTCTCCCAGTATGATATCTCCATCAAAGAGATTCTTTTCTTTGTTCTAAGCTGCCTTGTGTCTTTCGATTTTGATGAAAGCACATTATTTTATCATTGTAAGATGCTTCTCCTGGGGGGAGGTGACTAGGGCTGTCCACTAGGGGTGGACACTCTCAGTGCCCTGCCCGGTTGTACCTTGTCAGCAGTTGCGGTGCTGGCTCTGACCTCATCCCGCATCTAGCTGTCCTCTCGAGAGAACTGCCTTTGGTTACATCACCCATCTCAGGAGCTGCACCTAGGAAACCAGATTCTACAGACACAGAACAGATACGTTTTGACAGCACAAACACCCTCTGTGGATCAAAAACCAGCACCCACATTGAGCAAGGGCTGCCTTTGGGGGCCTTTCAACAATTTTCGTAATTTTTAGTCATATAATTTGCCTTTAGTGCTAGAGCTTCCCCTCCCCCCAACAAAAAAGTCCAGTGACTATTTTTTCAAAATATTTTATTCAAATATTTTGTTAAGGTGACTTACATGGACCAAAGAAAGCCCTAAAAATCATTTCAGACACATTTAATTCAGGGTCACTTCTCAGGTTTCTGTATTTCTGAGCTTTAATGCTTTTCTATTTCAAATCAATTACTTTCCATTCATTTCTATTCATTCTTTAAGCACACATATTTCAGAGTTATAACAGAAGAATAGCTCTGAATAACTACCCTGCCTCCTTCTTTAATTTCACAGTACTCCCATCTGCCTTCTATCTCCCTTGCTGAAAATTTCCTTTGCTCCGTCACCATAATTTCACCGTTAGCTTTCTCTTACAACCTTCTTGTACATCTTGCTATTAAAGTATTCTCTCCGGTGTCCTCTGCTAAATGAACACTTCACTCTTGCTCCAAATGTCCCCCTTTGAAGTCATATGTAAGTAAAAAATATAAAAATTTTAAACTGATTTTTGAATATAGTTACCATCATTATTTTATTACCCCGACTTTCTGAGATTTTTCAAAAGAACCATTAGGTAGAAGAGGGCCTGGGATATTTGGGCAATATTGCAATTTTTCAGAAGTGGAGATTATATCACCATGCAATTTTATAGTGTTTGATTTTCCCTGAATTTCTAGTTTCATCCACATCCCAACAGACTCATCACTTTTTATTTATATTATCGCAGGAGCCTCTGAGCTGAGCTGCCTGCCTCCCTTCCCAGCCTGATCAATCCATCCTCTACGCAGCTGTGCATTAGAAGAGTAAGAGTTGTCTTGGGCCACACATTAAATACACAAACACTAATGAAAACTGATTATCAAAAAAGAGGTCTGTGCATACTTTTCATAATATCTGACACCACAGATAAGCAAAAAAAGTCTTCACAAAATCAACATATGGCCCACAGGTTGCAGGTTGGACACCCCTGCTCTACAGGACTGGTAAAGAAATCTTCCTAAACTTTGTTCTCACCATGGTACTTTCATGTTCAAAACCCATACCTGGTTCTCCCTGCTTATAAAATACTGTCTTGGAAACTCTTTAGACCAATAAGTCCAACATTTACTGAAATAAAAGTACAGTTAATGGCTCACCCCTCTTTTCATCCTCAAGTCCATCCTCCACAAGGTTCTACGTAGGCATGTAAACAGCCCTGCAAACAGCCACCTCTTGGCCACTCTTGGATTTTGGGATATGCACATTGGTGGTGTTTTCCATCCTCAAGAGGATGGATTAGGAAGAGACTATTATGGCCCTAGAAGAGGATTGAAAGACACACGAGGCAGCATATTGCATGCTCCTGAGTGACATATGGTCTAGGAGGGAAGGAAAGTGCTGGGAAAAGGTAGACATGATCACTTAGCCCTGTGGATTACTCACTCTGTGTAGAGGGGTGTAAAGATCCAAGGGTAATTCTGAGTCTGACATGGAAGACTTTTCATGATCTGCCCTTAGTTTACTTTTCCAACATCCTCTCATACTATTTTATACCTCCAAGTGTGATCACTGCACAGTGGTCAGTTTGGTCCACTTACAGATCACGTCTTTGGGGCATGATTTTCCATATCTACCATGTGCTTTACTCATGCTGCTTATGAGGCAAGTGAGCAAGTGAGCTGGACCAAGTGGGGACCTCAGCTCATTGGAGAGAGCAGTCCCATCTAAATGGCAGTGATAATTTTCAATTTAAGTCAACTGGTCTCATAAAAGACTGTGTATCCAGTCTTGCCAACTCTGGCTTTTATTAAGACTAAGTCAGAAATATGGATTTTTTTCATATTAAATCTCTTGATTTTGAAATATTGATAACCGATTAAAAATTTTAAAAGTATAATGTTTTAAACTCTGACATCCAAATCAAACTCCACTGTGGCTTCAATTTGGTCTGTATATGTTCTGTAACCAGGAATGGTCTTTATCCTCTTCTCTGGCTCTGTGAATAGTTCATTCTTTAAGCATGGACTCAGATTCTACCTCCTTTGTGAAGCGTTCTTGAGCCACCAAAAGCCATAGAACTTTCACCTTTCTCTTAGCTAGTGCTTATGATCCATCCCTTTAGTTTGACACCATTTGTAAATTCTTTTTATAGTTCTAATAGGCTTGCCAAGGAGAGGAACTGTCATACTTTTTTTGTTCATCCCATAAGGCCTAACAGAATGCCAAGCCCATGATAGATAGTCAACAATAAATAAATATTTGTCAAATCAAGAATAAATAAGAACAATATCATGCAAAGCTTTAGAAGTGTACATACTTTAGACCAAAGAACTTAATTTTTAGGAATTTCTCCTAGAGAAAAAACATAAATATGTACAAAGATGTATTTGTGTAACAATATTTATCATACTATTACTTGCTAAAATAAAAAGTTAGAATTAAGGTAAGTATCCATCAAAGGAGCTTGGATAAATTAAAATTATAATATACCATGTGATCGGTTGAATGTCTCTTAAATTTCTTCATCTATAGTTTCCTCCTCCATCTTTTTTTTATTACTGTTTTTTTTTTTTTTGTACAGCAACTGGGTTGTTCGTCTTACAGTTTCTCATACTCTGGATTTTTCTGTGTGAATCCCTCTGATGTCATCTAACATGTTCCTTTGTCCCTTGTACTTTCTATAATTGTTTTTGGAGACTTACTAAGATAAGGTTTGATATTTTTGGCAAGACCTCTTTAATAAACTTAATAAACTTTCCAAACGTCAGTGGGAGCTTTGCTTGCGGGGTCTGGAGCTCAGCTGTGGCCCTGCTCCAGGCTGGGGCTGTGTTTGGTCTTCTCTACATGATCTCTCATTCAGGGACTCAGAGTGAGGAAGCAACCCCTGCCTGGCACTTGTAGTTTCTGTGGTTGAGGACAGAAGCACAAGGAGAGAAGAGCCAAATCATACAGATGCACTAAAAGCTTTTCTTTGGAAGTATGTAAGTCAGGTTCATGCACATTCCATTATTCAAAAGTAGTCTCATGGCCAAGTTCAAAGTCACCAGGGCATGCCAAAGAAGCATGGGGAGGTTGGAAAAGAGCTGAGAAATTACCAAAATAATGTCATGCAGTTTGTTTTCTTCTGTTTATTTCTTCTTGATGATATCTTGAAATTGTAAGGGCTATAAACTGATGATGTTCTAATCATACAATTTTTCTTTCTTTGTGGGCTGGAATACTTTATAAAGAGAAACTTTTGTCTGCTCGAGCAGACAGAGAAGGAGGGAGGGGATGAGGGAAAGAAAACAAAAAAAGAAAAGAAAACAGTGACTAATTCTCACATAAATTTGATTCAATTTTGACCAAAGTACATTAATTAAACATTAATTTTTAATTCAACTTGTTAATATGTGGTTTAGGACATTGTATCCTCATTTATAAGTGAAATATGTCTGTAATTTTCCTTTATAATAATAATAATATATATATATATTTTTTTGGTAGAGACAGCATCTTATTTTATCACCCTCGGTAGAGTGCCATGGCATCACACAGCTCACAGCAACTTCCAACTCCTGGACTTAGGCGATTCTCTTGCCTCAGCCTCTCGAGTAGCTGGGACTACAGGCGCCCGCCACAATGTCCGGATATTTTTCTGTTTTACAGTTTGGCTGAGGCTGGGTTTGAACCTGCCACCTTTGGTATATGGGGCTGGCGCCCTACTCAATGAGCCACAGGTGCAGTCCCATAATATATTTTCTCCAATTTTAATATCAGGTGTATCCAGATTAAATAGAATGATTTTGAAATATTTCTTCTTTTTCTACTCTTTGACTATAAGAGTTGGCATGATCTGTTTTTTGAAATTATCTTTTACTTTTATTTATAAATATTAGTTGTCTATTTTTTGAGACTTTGGAAAACAAATAAGTTAACTAGAGACTCCATACTGAGCCTCAGAGTCAAAGCATTCTATAATAGACATATTCTTATTTGAAATGTGAATGTTACTTTCTTTGCATTATTATTATTAATATTGCTTAATCTTTTGGTGCAGTTATCATCTGATTTCTGAATGTATTTATCTTTGTTCATTCTTTACGAGGATTTTGTTTCTAGTCCTTATCTCAAACATTGTTATTGTTATTAAATTTTAAGCCTTTTTAATTCTGTGAAGGCAAAAAGTAGAAACCTAATAAACACATGTATATTTAAAAATAAAAACAAGGCAACTTTTAAACTATTTGTCTAGCTTAAGATAACAACTTATAAAGAAAAACCAAGATGAACACTTGATGCTTTTCTTTTTAATTGCTTTTTATCAAAATAATAGTTGTGTTTTTTTTTTAATTTCAAAGTGGTCCCTGAGTACTTTGAAGAGAGGGGAAGGAAGTTTCATTGTGAACTCACACATTTACACATATTTGATGTATTTCAATCCATTGAAGTTTTCCTTTTTGGTGTTCAAATGACACACCTTTGCCCAGTAAGAGCCTATTCAAGTTCCCGAATCCTTTAGTCATGACCCTAGTGTTCTTACATGCATTCTTTTCTTTCTAGACAAAAATGTATTGTGAGTTCACATTAATATTTCCATTTTAAACTCAAGACTTTTTTCCTACTCTCTCACACACCAAGACTAGGAGGGGTTCAGGCCACGTTTAATGAAAGGGGACTGAGACCCACCTGGGTAAAGATGACAGCTGCACTGAGAGGCTTCTTTTTATACTGGGTATGGAGGTGGGAGATTCCACAAGTTGGTAGAAGGCTTTGGCAGGCTAGGGCCTTTCCAGGGGACCTCTTGGTGCAGGGGCAGGTAGGCCTTTTGTTCTGAGAGGGGAGCTGGAGTAAAAGTTTAGGTACCTAACAACAATTACTATTAATTTTCAGTGAATAATGTTATTATAATTATATCCTAGGAAGAATCTCATGTCTTATAGCAATATTTATATTTACATATAAAATTCTATGGTATCTGGGATTTGCTTCAAGATAATCCAAGGAATTGGGTGGAGAGAAGTATACAGTATATGGATGAAAGAAAATTGGCTTGGGTTGAAAATTGCTCAATTTGAGCGATAAGTAAGTAAGGTTCATTATTCTAGTCTCTCTATATTTTTATATGTTTAAAATTTTTAATAATACTTTTTTAAAAGGTGTGTTAGAAAAATATTTAATGATATGAAACAATGTTCACATGATGTAATTAAATGAAAAGTCACTTATGCCACTTTTGTCAAATAAGCTTGAATTTGTAGAAGAAAAGAAATGTAAGAAGACTAAAGCACTTACCCTAAATGATAAATGATCCTCTCTGGGCTACAGATTATTTTCATTTTAGTCTTTGTGTCTTTCTACATATTCCAGTTTTCCAGTATGAACATGTACTACTTTCATAATCAGAGAAAAACATAAACATTGTTGACTAAGTGACTTTAAAATAATGAATACTCCTCTACTTCCTTGTTTATATGGTTTTATGAGAATAGCATCTCTATTTTCAAGCTATTACCAAATGCTGCTCCACTGTGGCTGCCTGGACGCCAGGATGCCACCCCTCCTCCTCGGCCGTTTTCCTCCCAACACCATCTTCCCCGAAGGTGGCCCTCATCTTTCTCCCACTACCGGGTACCCAGAGTCAGGGAAGTTAAGACCTTAACTCACGGTGAGAAAGAATACAGCTCCATTCCTTCCTGCTCCCTGTTTCTTCTCTGTTGTCTGTCTGGCTTAATTTTCTTTTTCCATCTGTAGTTTTCTTCCTTAGAGCTTATAATTTTTATTAATAATATTTGTTAGAAATTATTAATAATATTAGGTCAGGCATGGTGGCTTGTGCCTGCAATCCGAGAGCTTTGGGATGCTGAGATGGGCTTATTGCTGAGCCCTAGAGTTTGAGTTTGCACGGAGTTGTGATCATACCACTGCTTCCAGCCCAGGTGACAGAGTAAGACCCTGTCCCCCACAACCAATTATAATAATGATGATGATAGTACATGGCATTTATAGAGCTTTTGCTAAGTGCCTGGCATTTTGCTAATTATTTGACATACATGAATTATTTGACATACAAGTAGCCTTCTGATTTAAGAATCACTCCTAATCTTCACAACGGCTCTGCAATGCGGTGCTGTCTGTCCACGCTGAATGGGTGCAGCTCACAGAGGGCTTCTGCGCCTTCTCTAGCCGCCCGCAGGCATGAGACGCAGTTGGTTCAAACTCACGTGTGTCTGGGTCCACAGCTCACAGTTTTCTTTACTGTGCTTTGCTGTCTTCTGCTAAAAAGAATAGAAGAAGGGGAATTTTTTTTTCAAATTACCCTAAAGCAGAGATCTGCAAAACTTCATCAAAAATTTAAAAAGGGTTTGTGCTGTATTTGTTGAATTATTCTATATCGTACGTGTACTTCACCTTAGCCCTGTAAACTAGCTGTTTTGTCATTGGCTTCCTCTTCATAAATGAGCTCCAAATGCACAATAATAAAACTCTGGATTAAACCAAATCTTTCAAGGAAGGATACAGAAAGCCAAGCATCCAGGGGTGCTCTGTGAGAAAGGGAGAAGACCCCAAGGCCAGAGAGAGCAGAATAAGAGGGAGAAAAGAATTAAACCCCACAAAAGAGGTAACCCTTGAGCCCTGGGGCTGCGCTTGGCTCAGGGATTCTAGAAGCAAAACAGAGGGCTGAAAATATATCCTATTCAAGGCAGTGTCTGCACATCAGCTTTAACTGTTGACTTTAGCGTAGTGCTCCTTAATGAAAACACACTCTTCCAAGTTGTACAAATTACAAAGTCCCTAAACAACAAAGCATGCCTTTTACAATTTTTTTTTTTAGAGACAGAGTCTTATTTTGTTGCCTCCGGTAGAGTGTCATGGCATCACACAGCTCACAGCAACCTCCAGCTCTTGGGCTTAGGCCATTCTCTTGCCTCAGCCTCTGAGTAGCTGGGACTACAGGCGTCCGCTACAACGCCCGGCTATTTTTTTGTCGCAGTTTGGCCTGGGCCAGGTTTGAACCTGCCACCCTCGGTATATGGGGCCAGGGCGCTCTACTCACTGAGCCACAGGCGCCACCCGCCCTTTACATATTAGACCCGAACTCAGCAGTATATCTTACCAGGGGCCCTTTGCAACAAGTTCAGCTTACCTTTGATGCTTTTCTCTTGACCCTTTGGGAATATTTGTCTCCTTCCCCCCATCCAATGGGCCAGTACTACCATGATCCGGGCAGTAGCACCGTGCATGGCCAGCCCCTCTGCAGGCCCCTCCCTTGGACCGACAGAGCCTGCTAGCCAGAAGGATTTTTCTCCTTATTGAACCACACCTCTCCTTCACAGATGAATTTGGTGGTCTTTGGACCCCATGGCCACCCTATGTCAAGTGAGAATCTAACAAACCAGGGGGCTATTGCAAGTGAAAATTAGCTTTCCTAGGGGAGGTATTTGTATTTCTTTGTACAAGAGCCTTGGGAGAAGATGCCTTAAATATGAGGATGCTGTTTAATCATGGAAATTTCAGACTTTGGGAGAAGCTAAAACAGGTGATGTTTGGGGGCAGACGCGGCCATTGGCACTCATCAATTCCACTGAAAATGAAGCGCAGACAGTTGCTCGTGAACTCTTTAAGCAGTAACAGTTTGGGCAGGGCTGTCTGTGGACATTTTTATTGCACTGAAAGAACTGAGAGATGGATTGGGCTGTAGGTTAAAATGGAAAAGAAAGCAGGGAAGAGGATATTGGCAATAAGTAGCACGATATAGGAAGTACATGTAAAGTAAATGACTTCTAAGCTGCGGGAACTACTGAGTTGAGGTCTTCTGAAGTTTTTCTCTTCCTACCAAAAGCTAGGAAGGTCTGCAAACCCATCCCACCATAGCAGGGCAAGTGGGAAAGGCATTCCCAGGAAGCTACAAGCAGATATTTTTAAGAACTTCTGAAGAAATACCCATAATCTCCCCAAATCTATGCACTAGCACACAGAAATAGCCAGATATAGGCAAACACATTTGAAAATAACAGAAAAAAGGCTTAGGAAAATCTGAACTGTGAACAAATGCCAACACATTCTCTGAAATTCGATTCTGCCTTCTTATAAAGTCCTGACTTCTTCAGTATGACTCCTGATGGAACATGGAAAACATGGACAAGTGCAAAATTTAGAGAAGGATCAGAGACGGTGCAGAATCAGATCTCGAACCAAAATATAATCAAGTCAGACCTCAAGGCAATTTGGCTAATTACTTTTTCCTATAACCAATACTTATTGAATCTTTGTCATGTTCTAGACACTTCTATTTTATACAGATGAATTCAGTTTTATAACGCTTTGATGCCAGAGCTATGATTTTATCCCCATTTTATAGATAAGTCCTTTGTGACTAAGGAACAGATAGGACAATTAAATTGGACCAAATAAGTAATTTGCATGCATGATTTATGAAAGTCTTCCTTAGTTATGTTATAGGCTTTCTTTAAATCATTTGACTTATGCTCCAAAGTAACTGTAATTTAATGTTGATAGCATAGCAAATGATGAATAGCTTTAATTGTATGTTTAAAAGTCTACATATGTTCACGTGCTTAAATCTGGGTATCAGATTTTAAGCAGTTCTTGAAATGTATGAATGTCTCCTTAATA